>SNQN01000647.1:2748-125215 GCA_008642245.1 Bassia scoparia
ATTCAAACTATAACACACAGCACTCACCCTCTACATAACCAACTACACAACCATGATCCAACAAATGGAAATCGAAGCAATAATTTACTCATAAATACATCAAACTTAGATCCTAAATGAGAGCTCTGTATCAAAAATTAATTTCTTCACACCGATCTACGCCGATTTTCTATTAACAACATTATAGTACTCTTATGCAAATACTATCTACTTCAAATCATATCATCTCAAATCAAACACAACTACTTTACACAGTACCAATTCTATAACACACACATCTCTCATCAAAAAACATCACACATAATCAAAAAAAGCCTATTTAACATCCAACAACAACTGGCTGTAGACTCAATTTGGGACACAACTCAAGCAATTAAGGGTTCCTAACTTTTCACCCACTCCCCCGCTACCCCCCCCCCATGACTAAGCATGAGCTAGCGTTGAAGGATACATGTATGGTTTTATTTCCACAAGCATTTCACTTGAGCCTCCTAAGCCGATAAACTAAAAAAATACTCACTCCCCTAAAAATCTAGTAATCAAACGTCCCAACATGCCCCTAATAGCCAAACTCACTCCCAACACGTGCTTTACATCCATTCTCTTTACCTCGCCAAATTTGGACCCTTTGTAGTGTTGACTAGGAGTCTCGATTGGCGCGCAAAACGCCCCCCACTCCAATTACCTCCTCCCCTATATTCCAACTTTCGCGCACACGATGTAACAGCGAATGCGACGCTTTTCTTTTGCGTCCCACTAAAAGTCGTCACCTTTGGCCTTACTTCTTTTTGTCACGGAGCATCACCCACCCCCTAGGATGTTAATCTGCTAAGGCTTATGTTCGAGGCCCACGCCGGAACCTTTCTACCCTAACTTGACCTTCCCAATATCCTACTACCGAGTCTTACCTCTCTACCTTACTACAAAGATGTGCGTGTTGTCTGTTTCTCGTTGCTGAGTTTTTGAATGTCGCTAGAGATGTTTTTGCTGTGCTATATGCAGATGTGGCCTACCTGTTTGCCTGTGTAGGTTACATGATCAAATCATGACTCCCCTCTATGGGACAGGCTTGTTCACTAGTGATCCGCTCTCAACAACACTCTAGCCTCTCAGGCGCACCCATCATCCATGAATAATCTCTACAATCTTCAATCTGTCAGATCAAGTTGACCCAAAATCACAAGTAGAGGTCAGTTAGGATCTGATATGATTCTGACTACCTTAACTGCACCACCGACCCATTGACAATTTAAACTTCCCTCCCCTAATTTATGAACCAATACTGACATCGCGAATCTTACTACAAGAATGCTCCCTCTCACTCCCTAGCCTATGGGTCCCCTTATCTCTGGAATCTTCATATCAAACGGAAGAGTGCTTATGCGACTCTCTCAGTTGAGTGACACCATTCCCCGTCGTGATAAGATGTTCTGCTCTGAATAAGTCTGTTCTACGCGCAAACAGTGAAGCCATCATGAACACACTCGCCAAGTGTGGAGTGTGGCGACCATAGCGTGGCCAATGTTGTGGTGATTCCCAGGTTAAAGGAATGATACACGGCACACCGATAAGACCTAACCTAAGTGCGTAAGAAGAACTACACGAGGAAATACAACGAGCGCGAAGACCCGTTAGTAGTGACCTGCAACTGAACCATAATAGCGGCTCTCACGTGCTCTGATGCCACTTAGACTTCAAACCAAGCATGCCAGTAGGTAGCATTAACCATGGTCTGGCAACGCTATGGTAGCTGGACTAATTATGAGACTGCCTATCGTCTCTGCACCCACTAATCTCCCTTCACCTCGCGAAATGTACCCAGAGCGGGCTCACTTCAGAGTTAACTCAATAGTTAAATATATCACACACCATAAACACATGAATCTGATTGGTGGCACCTGCACTAACTGAGACCTCGATCGGCTGAACATATTCTCAGAGACGAGAAACCAGCCCTCTAATATCTCAGCAGCAATTACGAGTCCTGAGCCCTAGGTCAGCTACCAAATAAGATAGCGCACCTTCCTACTAATCTATCACAGCAAACCTCAAGATTTCTATGCCAGTAGCGTGATTAGGACAGAAAATCAGATCTACTCCATTGCCTTTACTATGTCTAGAGTTCTCGATATAGTAAGAGAAGTGTGCACATTCAAAGTCGCAAGTAGTGTCCACGTACCGATTGAAGGCATGAGAGCTTATGAATGTAATATATCATCTTAGACCAATCGTAGTTAACCCACGCTCCCTCTTTATCTGCAGTATAGTGCTGACTAGCAGTGTTGACGTCATAACCCAATCTATCATAACATGATGATGAGTATACTCTGTGACAAGATGTATGTGAGCGATATGAGAATGAGAGGTTTGCAGAGATCCTTGAAATTGTACCTATCAAAAGCCCGAAAGAATGGTAGGATTGAGTGAGAAGTTATCGATGAGTGAGATGTATCCTAGTCCCATTCAATTACCCCCTATCCTTTTGAATGACTAGCATTACGCGTGCTTTTTCTAGCACCCTTTATTTTCTGAATCTTCAGGACCTCATAATTATACACACATGCAGTATATGCGATAGATTTTTGCAATTTATGGTTGCTTGCGTTTATAGTACAGTCTGCTTAAGCTTATGTTGTGTACTGCCTGTTTATTCTGTTTTGCATGATTTGTAAAATATTAGAAAACCATCCACTTGATACTACGGCTTTATGCAGATCATATTAGTATATATTATAGTGTATATCGTATTGTACCCCGGTTGAAAACACATATCTTTTTTTATTTTATGCATGTTCCTCATAATAAGGTTATTCTGTAGCAAATATGAATTTACTTTTTTATAGTCTGATTGCCCCAAAAAAGGGGTAAAAATTCATGAGTTTTATGAAGTTGATCATTTACAATCTGGAAGACGACGCTTTGTACGAGTCATATACTGCGGAGTTTAGTTTCAGTATAATGTAGATTGAATATCTACTGTTGAGAATCAAATGTTGAGTCACAATAAATCTGGATGCATTCGCTAAACGAATATCATTCTGGATATGTTTGTTTTTATGGTCTTATTCCATAGAAAATAACTAAGTTAACGTGGTTGTTTCACTTAGATCCAAAAAAATCAAAAAATTGAAAAAGATCAAAAAAATATCCAAGTCTCTGCAAGTATAGATAGTGTTTTTTCGCCGAGTACAATAATCTTCTACAAGTATGACTTTGTTTCAAATGCACACACCTCTATTCATCATCCTTCAGATACGCCATATCCGAGTACACTGATAACAAGGTGGAAATATTGTCGTGTACGCGGATCCGGCCAGTGTCTCTTATTGTTTATGATGGACCAAACAAATTACTAAAACCTAAGACACTTGCTTCTGTTGAATACCAGTTGGTACACGAACAGCGTCGAACCACTTAGCTCCCTTTTCCACTGAAAGTATACGTGCTCGTGGTATGACTAATTCAAAGCCTTTTTATCGAGATGTCTACGCTTGAGTAGGCAAATCCCAGGGTCCATTACTCTTTGGACCATATAACCATTCCCCCAAACGCACCTTATCGACCAGCACGAAAGTCCTGTCGTGCAGTGAGAATCTGGCTCTGCCAGAAAGACCGACTCAAACGCCGAGCTAGCGCAAAAAGTACACAACTATGTACGCATAGTATTGCGCCCCATAGAGAGTCCCTCACCGAGATAGAGGTGCTTTCTTGGTTGATTAAGTGCCCCAGTGAAGTGTCTGCTTGCAGTGCTAATTATTGGTCTGATGCATCTGGGCTTCGAACTTTCTCTCTAGAGTTGAAGCAACTAAAAACTAGTTGGTGGTATGACTTGACCCATACCGACGGAGTTGGCTACGAAGAACGTTTGTATCTGTTCTCATCTAATCGAGAATAATGCGCGATTTTCACAATTGTGCTTTGTCGTGAGAGATGTGGGAGAGAGTGCTAACAAAAGAATGAATTTTGTTTAATAGATGTTTGTGTTTAGAACTGTCTAAAAAGCATATCATACTATGTTGTGAAAATGATGCGCTTTTCTGCGTAAACAGTTTTATGGAAGTGACTTACGAAGTATTTACATCTGAGAGAGTGGTTGAGTGATAAGAGGTGTAGTGGATAATAATGGTAGAAGAGAGAAATATATACTTAACACAATGTATCTGAAGAGGAGTAACGATGATGATAATGATTATCATCTAGCTATGGTATCTAAGATGTCTTATCTGTGTAATAGGGTACCTCTCTCTCAAAAAAATAAGAAAGCTCAAGGTGTTATGGCTATGCTATTTAGATATTATCCTAAATTATGCTGTCGAATGTCGCTAAACATATAAAACTCTGAGGTTGTATATAATATCACACATTCCAAATCATCACTAGTAAATGCTTATCTAAGCGCCTGTTTGGCATTTTCAATTAATATTATCACTCATGCATGAGCTAGAGACTACATATGAACTTATTGTCGAAATAATCTATTTTCTCCTCCGAATACTGTTTCTGCAGAGAGTTATTCATTTGTTGCAGCAGGACAATAGATAGAAAAAGATAGCAGAATTAAGTACCAAGAATAACTCATAAAGAATCAGAGAGCAAGCCATTGATAACATACCAATCAATAAGCAAGATCACACTAATAATTTTGGAGCGCATCGATTAAAGTAACTCTTGTTAATATGAAATCTCATATAACAGTCATGTATATTATCTATTGAGTACAAATTATGTGAAAATTGATTGTGGATGAATTATCCGCGCACTTAATGAATGTGCGTCTGCGATGATGCGCTACAGAGTCGAAATGTGAGATCCATTTCATGTCTGAAAGTGGCTTAATGTGAGATTCTGAAGATTGCGAAAATTCTCAGCACACTTGGTAGAGAAAGATTATTAGGTGTGTGAGTCGATATATTGTTATGTCATGTAAAGTGCCAATTGCTACATCATGACTTATTTGTTAGTGCTGAAGATTTTGCTGTATGTTACAGTTCTTAGTTAGCCATTTATATTACTAGAAAGAATAGCAGCTAGTAAAGGAGGACGTAGCCCAGATTGGGTAAACCTAATTAATATAAATTTCGCGTGGTCTCATATTATTGCTCAATGTTATCGTTCATACCATCAACTAATATTTCAAAATACACCTCTACATTTCACTTCTGCTATTTAGACCATTTCCTCTGCCACAATCATTGTTTTTCTACATCAATACACTAAAACTATCAGTACATCTGAATTATTCAATACATGTATCTGAATAGGAGCACTAATTCAATCATCCCCTCCTGCTTGGACCGCTCAACCACCTTCTCGGCGGAGATCCGCTGCCCTCAACCGAATAGCAATCTACCAGAAATGAGCCAGATTATAACGTTCTACAGTTGTCAACAAAGTTATGTCAAGTGCAATTCAAGAACAGTGAGAGTTCTAAAAATCTAACTTTTTTTCCAACTACATAATAACCCTAGTTTTGAGATAAATACCCAATATACAATCACCCTGCTATTTAAAATGTATTCCTTATGCTATTGAGATAAATTCTTGATGCCTCGAGTGTATTATGTTTCATATGTAACAAACGAACTCACTAGCAATAAGTTCGTAGTATTTATTGGAGAGTGTTTTCATTATTTATCATTTTACTAATTAAATTCAAGTTATTGTATTATAATAGAGTTATGATATATTTCTTCTATCTTCTGAAAAAATGTATATCACATAAAAATGAATATAGCGTAGAAGATAAAATGATTTTAGAAAAACAGTCGAGAATACTCATATTCTCCTTTTCACTATACCTACCTCAACATTTCGTGAAAAAATGGGTGTGTTCGAGTGAGATATCCAAACCTAATAATGTGTTCAACAAGATTTATTGTTGTATAACCCATACTTTCAAAAACTTCACTCTATCCTTTTGAGAGGATGCACTTTATCTAGTCATCCACAAAAAAAATCATACCCCAAGGCGCAATCATCATCCAAACGTCACTACACAACTTATTCTTGCAATAACTGCCTATTTACTCTGTCTTTCGTATTAGGCTACTCTTGAAACGTCTGTTCCCATTCTATCTCAGCATCCAAGATTAATTGTGTTGTCACAATGTGCGTACAGTTCATAGTAGGCTTGTTCATTCGGTACTCAAGACACTATCCCTGTTTGTGACGGTTGCAAAAGATGTCTAAGACTTAGATCTACGTTGTATTTGATCCTGACATATTTGGATAATAACTTCTCTGACTACTTCATCATGTCTAGCAGTCCACGTACTAAATATTGATGGTATAAGTGAAATGAGATGTATTACCCCACGAGATGAGGATAGTTCTTCTTCGCCAACCAAGAAGAATGAAAAGGGTGAGATGCCTCGCCTGAAGGATGGTAATTCTGCCTATATATCAAACAAATCTCTAAGAGAGAAAACAGTTGGATGGTACGTTATTTTAGTGACCAGAGTTACAAGTGTTCTGGACATTCTCTGCCATTCCAACAAATGATATACATAGAAACTCCAATTTGATGTAGGTTCTATCCCTTGCCTGCTGCCGCAGCGTGAGTGAGACAAGTGATGTGACTGCTCTTCGTATTCAGCTGCGGGGACCAAACATACAATTTTGAAATCAGTATCAGAAATATACACACATCCACAAACTTTCAACACATCACCGTCAACTCTCACAGACCTTCTGGCTACGCTTCTCGGCTATTCAATCTATTTACCCGTGAAGAACTTTCATTTACTAAATGCTCATACTCAGGCACAATAAAACCAAAGCAAAGATTTCAAGCTACACAGATGATATTTGAAACTTTTAAACGACTAGCATGATTACTATAAGCACGCTCTCGAATAAACAACTCTCACAACTATTAACAGCCATCATCGTATTGCCCTATGTACTCGCACTAATACTTAGACACTACATCAAATCCACCGTCAACTGTAATCTCTACATTAATTGGCTGAGGCCACGAAAATTACTCACTCTCTACTGCATGCTACACATCCTCAATATGTATGCACAAAGACATCATCCACACAACTAATTCCACTAGTTTGTTGTACTATGTAGAAACGTCTTACACGTACTTTCATTTAGAGTCGATTTAGCACTAAGCTATTACCATTCTTCCTCAACTAGATAGGTCGTAGGCAATCTACTAGTGTGATTCGACTTGGAATGTGAATCCAGATATGCATTGCCATTGACAATCTATATATCCCTTCGTGACGGAACGATTTACTTAAAGTCCTTCTCCTTTCTTCTTACTCTCTTGTTTTCCTCTCTAATGAAATACATCTGTCTTAAAAGCGCGTGAGGACAAAAGGTAAACGGACTGATCAGAGTCTCAATAAATTGTTGAAAGTTCTACAATAGTCCGTATGGTTGTCTCGCTCTTTTATGAGCCAAGTCTCAGGCCGGTCTCTAAGACAAGTGGTACAAATCTATAGTCGCTGATCGACACAACAGAACTCCCATTAACGAAACATACCCTCTATATTGTGCCTAAGATGTATGCACTAATATCAAAAACTTCTCACATGATACGAACACCCACATGCCACTTTCTATGTTGTATAGAGAAAGTCACCATTATGCAAGGATATAATGAAGCACCTGATTACTTAGCAAGCCAATCACTAAAGTGAATCATCCCAAAATCAATTGGTATACATTAATTGCAGTTTCTTCTAATAGTATATGATTGGCACCATGTAGATACTATAGCTAGCCAAAAATTGAATTTCATATCTCTATAGAAGCCACCACCAGATATGACTAATGCTGTCCTATAGAAGTAAATACACGATACCCAGTTCAAGATACGTGTTTCTAAGAAAAAACTTTCCCAAACACAGATATTCTTTTAAAGAAAACTTTTCATTCGTACCCTGAAATAATACCATCCTTTTCGACTTGCCCGAGACCCAGACCAACCCGGATGATAAGTTCCATTATTGTTGACGCTCTCGCCATAACTATAACTTTATACTCTCGCACAATCTCAACATTAAATATCGAGGCTCCAATACAACCTTATCAGCGACCACCATACTATTGTTGTATTTTTCCCATTTCTACAAGCGTCTTTTACTAGTTCAGAAGGCAAATCGTATGACACCCCAATACTGCTCTAATCACACACTCAATAATCACTAAGTAATATCTGTAACATGTCAAACTTATCATCTCTTAGATCATTCTTTTAGTTTTATACAGTATCATACCAATTCTTTAATAATGACTTTATATTCTACATCCATATAGTCGATCTAATCTTTACAAGTATGTTGTTCTTATCAGTCTTTCATTCATGTATTTAGTATCATTCTCGAGTTAATTATTCATATTTATTACTTATTATTATTATACTTCACATATCTGAATGACTTTCTCTATTGCTTTTACATCCATAGTTGGTTATTCTGAATATTTCAATTGTATTGCTATGCCAAATATACTACAATTCCTTATTATAGCTAACATGATTTTATTCATACATATAATATAACCTTCTATAGCATATATCACCATGCCACTAATCTTTAGCAATATTGTATTTAACGCAAAGTACAGTGTACTTCATGACTGTTCAGTACCAACTGTATTATCATTCAGACTGACAATCTGTTCTAGTAAATTATTGTTTGTCATTAACTTCAATATAACACCTATTTAAGGGTGAATCTCAATAACAATATCCACCCTTTTATTGATGATGAACAAACTATACTGTTGAAGTATAAGTTTTACTGCTACAAACACTAACAGATTTTATGCATACAAAACAAATTTTACTTTCAATATATTCAATCGGTAACGAATTATCTTTATGCTTTTATTTTCATATTTATTTTATTTTTATTTCGAGACTCTAAGTTAAACACCACTAATATTCATTAATACTCTTAGTTAATATTTTACTTATGAAATATTATCTTATTATGCAATATTAATAATAACAATAATATCTATCTACATGAATCAAATCTTTATAAGTAGATATAACTCTATTCCAAGTTAAATTTTATCTTATTACTAAATCGATTGAATTCATTCAACTAATCTATTATTTACAATACTAATCTATAACCTTGATAATACTAACTATCATGATATTAAATCTTATATATAGTACTATAAAGTGTCACAATATACATATTCACAAAATTATATTTCCACCCTTTTTGTCATCATTTAATAAAATACTTCAACAGTATAATAGAAACTATAGATCTCTAGATATTTGTGTTTTTTGCAATCCCAAACAGAGTATTCGTTTAGTTTGAGTGAACATTCATATTTTCAAATATCTACTTACTTCAAATTATACCCATACTATTAATCTGCTTAAATATGACGACCATTTTAATCTAATGATTCTATATCACACATTTCTTACTAAACTACTCACACAACAGAAAAATACAACACTAAAGTATTTCATGTTCCAGAATACAATAAATCAACAGTACTATGTTATACAGCTATGAGTGATTTTAAAACAAGTGTTAAAACACATCTAAGTCTAATATATCATTACTATAAATACTAATAGTAATGCTATCAAATACCTGATAATATTATATATGGTACGATTGTGCCGAGCAATACAACATCATTACCTCATAGTCCACACACAAAGCGTAGATATTCACAAATGATAGACTATAGACTGCTGTCATTGGGATATCGCAGAGGACCCGCAAACTAAACCTACTTCCTATCATTCTCATCCTCCTTTGTGCTATTGCATACAACACGTTCCTCTCGAATCTCAAGAGCCCTCTGGCTCAAAGTGCTCAATCAGAAGCTTCAAACCCATAATCATCCTTCGATCATCTTCAGGTTCCTTCATCAATCCATTATCTATCATTGTCTCCCTCATCCCTGACTGATCATCATTTCCATCCTGCAGACAAAGAGCGGTGGGATTCCCTCACCAGAAGGTGCTGACTTATTTTTCTTCGATTCATTACGATCAGAACCGCCTCTCGCCAACGGATAGCTTATACCCAATCATGAATAAAACACATTCCTGGTTTCTGCCATGCTTGTCAAGACATATTAGACCACTACAACATTGAAGATTAATACGTACTAATGGTTCCTTTTTCGAGATTATACTTCCAAAAGTTGCATATAGATGACATGTATCCTGCCATAATCTCGAGACAGAGGCGTTTAGCTTGAAAGAAGAAACTAGTAGTCTCTTATTGTTGGGCTATAAAGTTACCGTAGTAACCAGCAATTTCATAGTAGAGGTATGGTCTTCACCTATTGACTTGTGTACCAGCCAGCTCAACAAATACACTACTCCATGGTGTTTACTTAGCTTGTTTCCATTCATACAATCCGATTGTCATAGTTATGCATCTGGCCTATCTTGCTCAAATTACTTCCCAAATATTCTAGGTGTTCAATTCTCAATACAATTAGCGCGTACATAACACGCGCCCCTTTTCTCCTCTCCATGTGGTATATAGTTGAGAGGGCCGTCATACTCCCACTGCAATCGCCAATGGAAGTCAAACTCACTTTGAGCCAATCGCCCATATGTTCTTCATACACATTGCTATCTTACTTATCTTGACTTCAAGGAGAATACGACGTAGGAGTTCTGGTTTCCATCAAGGTTCCATCAGCACTGTAAGATCGTGGTTAACTGCATTGTTGAAAGTTTACACACCTACTTTTATTGTTCTTGAAGATGATCCTCATGATTTTCTTTAAGTCATAACAAGGTTCTTTCTTCTTCCTTTCTTAAGCTTTGAACGTATGGATCTTCTAACGTCATATCAGAATTGATTATGCACTCTTAGCGTAGATGTCACCTCTTCTAATAGTTACCTAATCCTCATAGCGAATTTGAGAGAACTGATAGAATTCCTAGTTACTCTTCAAGACAAACATTTCTAAATTGCCAGCGTAAACTGAGGGTAAGTCAAGCACTGTATGAGTTAGTCGTCGAACCTTCCCTATAAATCAAATGTATTTCCATTAGATAGAGTTGATCCTACACCACACACATGAGAGAAAAGTAGAGAGGATAGTTAGCATTCTCTGCCAACTCTTCTCAATCGAGTTTTAATGTCTTCTTGAAATGAACGTCCGCGCATAGTGCACACCATAAGAGAGATTAAGTTTTCAACTTCCTTCTGTCATTTGTGTCTAAATCTACTAAAGTCTACAAATCTAAACTGAAGCGCAAAATCCAATGATCTAAACTGACCCTCTACCATGTTGTGTATATTTTTGAGATATCAAATAGCTATTTCTGAATCCAGATTATGAATGTAGCATGTTGCATGAGATTATGTTCCCGTAAAGAAGTCTAGTGTGGTTTCATTTTGTACGCAACATCGCTTCCCTCAGTCCAACAACCTTCCCAAATAAAACCTTCATATTTCATCATTACCAGTTATCAATGACCAGAGCAATATCCAGTAGGCCAACCATCTGGAGCACTCAGTATTAGCTAGCCATCTAACCATACTACTAGGAATCTATTCATATATAAATCCCACAAAGCAACTGAGAATCTATCCACAACAAAACGACACGATCTGCTATACTATAATAAAAGTCACTTATGACATAAAGACTCATCATCAGCGATATTTATTGTATATATACTAAAGTGCAAGATAAAAACATCCTTATACAAGCCATCACACAAAAGCTCCTCCTTAACAATTCCTATTACTAGAATTCACGAACTACAAATAATACAAAATATGTCAAATATTGGAAGTGAACGCCTAATGTGTCATGTGGCACATCCTGGGACATAAAGAACTTAGTCTTGGCGCACCTTCAGTCGTGAGTTCCGCGCGCGAAATGTAACTATAGTGGAAAGAGTACATTGACCGGAAACTGGTTAGCGCCCCAAAGTGAGTCTATCTCTATATCTATAACATCCAAAGCTAAGCGGTATCACACTAGGAGTTCTGAGAGCAAGCTTTAAAAGTTTAATCTGTGTAAAGCACACGTGAGTAGGATTTAGTATTATGGTCCCTATTTGCGGCCCCATTTATGGGAAAAGCGAGTTGTATATTTCAATTTTTTGGAGCAATTAAAGATAATATGTTCCGTGTGTGATCCCCTCTCAATACCACAGAAAAATTGTCTTTTAAATTAAAATAATATCTCCAGTATAAAATTATCCCTCTCAAACCCTCTACGCAGCCTCATTTTGTCAAGTGTACTATCACACCGATCAAACAACTCTCACCCTTAATCTTCAATTTGTCTCCATGTATTCCAAGTGTCCATAAGTATCCACCGCTTGGTGACTGATATTTCAACAAGCGTTTTGATGTGATCAATTGTGAAGGCATAGGTATCTACGTGCCTGCGTAGTATAAACTAGACATTCTGAAACTCTACTAGATGGAGAGCTTTGTTGAAATACTAAAATTATGATGACTTCTTTAGTTGCTTAAACTCGTACACTTGTACATAATCTATGATAACATCCGAGGTCTAATTTATCATGTATTTTATGAGTAAATTATTCCTTTCGAATTTCCATTTCTGTTGACTTACATCCTTCGTGTAGCTGCTAGCTGTTCTGTATAAAGTAACCAACGAAGGTTGTGAGTTCTTTGATTATTAATTTCATTTAGAATTTTGATCACGTCTATAGTCTATAATGAGCTAAATCTTAATTTTTGGTTTTTTTCAATTCGTCATTGCAAACTATACTAACGTTAATTTGTCCTTCTGCACCTTTTAATAGACGTCTAGTGTCTTAAATTTTCCTTGTCGGTCTTTTAGACTGTGCTGTAGTTTTTTGCACCTTTTTAGTAAGGTTGTAAGGTATTATTCTATCTTCAAAATTTTTGGTCGCAGAGCATGCCTTGTCGAATTCAGCACAAATAAATTCTCGATCCAGTGATTTTGTCGTGTTTTCGATATATTTGACATGTGAAGTATAATATCGCACAGAAATTTAGCGGGAGTGATCTTGATCGATATTTTTCTTTAGGAGTTCACATTCTGAGATTATTTCTATATTATGAACATAATTATATAGTTTGTGGTCATCTTTGAATTTTATTTTTTTGTTTATTTCGCATCCACGCACATGTTCATACGAGACTAGTAGCTATTTTATTTGTATGTTTTTATTAACTAAGCTTATTCTAGAAACTTGGAAACAAAGGCCTCGTCAAGGACCTAGATTGTGTAGTACCTCTCATAGCACCATTGTATTTATGCATGAATGTTGCGAACAATACGATTATTAATTAGTTGCACTTCCGTCACCTTCATTGTCTTTCACATGATTATAGGTGACGTGTGCCGACTTGTTTGTTATGGCCTAATATTATTTGACGGTTAAGCCCCAATAAAGAGTTGTTATATTATTCTACTGGTTAACGAGGACAGAGCTACCTCAAGTCGACCTTTGTAGGAACTTATCCAGAAGCCATGTCAACAGCTGTGTACAGCTTGGATCTGCAAGAAGGAGGCTTTTCGAAACATATTTAAGCCGTATTCTTAGCTTTTTCACCTTTTATTCATTCCTCATTAATACGTGCTACTACTTATTTTTGGAAAGCTAGAAACCAAGCTTTTCTGTGCCAGCAGCTGGAGTACATTACTCGAGTCAGGAGCTCAACCTAGCCTCTTGGTACAACGTAATTGTTCACTTCCTATATTAGCAATTCTGTTGTCAATGACTAGTTCTTATATAAATCTAGATGAAATTTATTACACAATTCTAGGCTATCTATTGTTGTGTTTATATACATCAGTAGCGATCTCGTTTTTAAAGTTTATAATTATTTACAGTCTTATCATCTTAGTACCGTTGCAATATTTGTGACTGTATATTAGTGTAAGTGTTTGGTATGGTGCTTGATTAATAGTAAATTAATTTGATGTTGTGACAAGATATATCTTAAAATTCTTCATATTTGTTTATATTGCCTGCTTGCTTATCTACAAAAAAAACCTCATGGTTCTATTCTCAAGTTTATGAAAGGTATTTATACATCCCAAATCAGAGACATCTCAATATTTCATAAAGTTTTCAAGTGCACCTTTATAGTTAGATGCTAAATTCAATTGTATGGAGAACATATTTAATGTATTATAGAATATACTACATATTACGCGTATCATGTTTATGCAAAATTTTGACTAATGCACTCAAAATTACAATGTGTGTGCGCACAATAAACTGAAAAAATGAAGATTTAATATACTGTAATGTATTGTATTTTCTACAACTGTTTTCAGACTTTGTTCAATACTAATATACTCTGATTGAGTCTAATTTAGATAACGTAACAATCTAAACTTACTCTCGTCTATAACACAAGAGACGCTCAAAGTATAAAATAGAACTTGTTATTAGACGTATAGGTTACAATTAGATTGCAGGATGGTTGGCATTTACTTTCAATTACTTACAGTTGAATTATGTTAACACACCTAGTGCAAGGCCAAACCAGTTCCTGAACCTACATGTATGCACCAAAACCCGATTTGATATATAAAGCAAACTTTAGTTGCTTATGTTCCATTATCGTTACTCGTATCTATGAAATCTTATTGGAGACTTTATGAATTATCTTAGGGAAATCTCTAATGTTTGCGAATTTATTCTCTCTATGATATATTACTGATTATTAGACTGATACTTGATTTCGATCCTGGGTAGCTTATATATGAACTATTACTCTGTTCATAAGAATGCTCTTAATATATTGTATAATAACAATAATAGATAATACTGAGAGTCTCTCTAAAACATATTTCTTTTCATTTATTCATCTGATTACTTTTGTGCACACGTTGACTTCTGATTGAATCGCTAGAGATTTACTCTAGTGAAGTACTATGTTCTTCGTTATAACATACTGTGAGATATGCACTAGAATCATAAGTCTAACTAGTTTGTAGATTTTTCTCTACCTTAATATTCTACTTGCCTCTATCTTATATATGAGGCCTAAAAATTCATGTGTAAAACTTTATTAATAGAGCACATACCTGCGTAATATACACGAAAATAATATCAATAGTCCTTTAGTGTATCTGCGTTTTATACCACGTAACTACAACATACTTCAGTTACCTATAATGTCCATAATGACATCGACTTATTTCCTAAAATCATTAATTGAAAGACATATAAATGATTGTAAAAATGAATTATGGAGTTGGGACAAATTGATAAATAAGGTAGCTATACATTATTGACCTATGTTAAATGATCTAATATCATATTGAGTTAACATGATCATTAATTTCTTTATAGATTATAGACATACATTTTTGACAAACTTATACCACATGACATGCGATTAATGATCACAATATTAATATAACCCTCCGATTATTTTTTTGACTTGCCTGTCCATTTCAATTCTTGATCCCTACTAGTATTTGTCTGGGACTTATCCGTGTTTTTGTGAAATGCATGTGACCCGCCTACGTCTCGATTAACTTATTTATAGGCTGCTATCCTCCTATTGTTGTTGCTGTTCTGTCCTTCTTTTTTACCATTTTTGCTGTCCTTCTTGTGCTTCTAGCTATCCGCTGCTGTTTATCATCACCCAATTGTCATTGTCCTTGTAAGTATGGACGTCATGTTATCGCTCTGCCTTAGAAGTGATACATCTAACTTTAATGATTACTACTTTAATCGTCGTCAGTTGTCGCTACCTAGCGCAATTCTTAAATTATTTTAGAATCCCAATAATACCTACCCCACGTCGTAGACATCCTTGCTCATAACTCAATTTACAATCTGTTGTATGATCGTCTTTTAACTACAGTTTTAGTATCTCTCTTTTTACATTTCTATGTTAAACAATTGAATCAACCGAGGATGACGTTTCTACGAGGTCGTGAACAAAGTTCTAATCCACAAAGTCGAAGTATTAATTTTGTTACGAAGTGAGAAGTACAAAAACTAGATTGAAAAAGTGAAACGATATTGTAGAAAAAACTTAATATCATGATAATGACTTATTTAGGGAAAAATTCTAGAAGAGAGACAAATGGAACCTTACTAGCAAATCACAGATGATAGTGTGTAAATTTTATAAGAAAATAAGTAAAGAAGTACGAGAGAAAACGGTAGTAAGGAACAGCCGTCAAAAGCTTATACGGAGGAAAATATACCTTTATACATAAAATATGCGTCGATATAAATTAGTAATATGTATTAATAGTATTAAGTTTTACACATTCTTACTTTTACTAGCAATATACACATGACTCTTACAAAGATACATACAAACGTAATGAATAGACGTCTTATCAAAATGAAATATCGCTATCATCGTGAACATGCACTATGAAATGCGAGAGATATTGATAAATATTAGAGACATCATAGCTGGTAAAGTTACTGCAACTACTGTGGTTACCATATAATAGCTACTTAATGGATGTACATTGAACTTTTTTCAGAATCTTCAAAATAATATCAATCACTACTGAGATGAATATTGAAAACTCCTGAAGAGAATCAATTGGCTCATTTTGTTTATCATAGTCTATTTCAAGAATATTTCGTAGCCCAATACATTTTAAAAATGACGACTTAGCGTCAAGCTCTCCGTATATAACTATAACAAAGACATTGAGCAGTGCCAGCTGAGGAACTATCAGTCTCTAAAAAGTAAGATCCGTATAATCAACGCGATATTCCAGATCAACAAACATTAGTCAAATATTTAATTAACATGATGAAAATGGCATTAATTCATATTTTGTCGTACTCAAGTACTTTACTATTTACAAGAGAACACCCATAACCACCCATAACTCATATTCAATATTCGTGAACCAATTCTTATTATATAGAGACTGCTACAATGAAAGCACAATTAAAAATTACTAATGACTACCCAAAATATTAATCCCAATACTCGGATGAAATTCTTTTCCATGTCAGTCAAGGATACAAACCCTTACTTACATAACATATTTTACTAACCCATATTCTAAACATAGACAATTAGTAGAGTTATATACACTCAATAACTTCTATATTGCTCCATTTATTATTATCCTATAACCATAGCTTATCTTGATTTACATTATGTCTAATATCGTTACACAAAATAACGAGAATAAATTATATTAGTCAGCAGGACTTGAAAAAATTGCCATCTATAATTTCTACTCATTCACAGAATACAACGACATAAGTATCATTTTTAACACAGAGATGAAATCAACAAATACTTGTTCCTATAATTTAGATTATTTGCAGAGTCTTAATCTGTTCGTTATCAATTAATGGTATATTGTTATCTTGGATGCTATGTTTTTATCTTAGGTATATGCTTCTCTATTCATATTTCTTTAACTCTTTTCGAATTTATGTTGATCTCCTTACTTCACCAATACCCCATATTCCTTAATGAGCTTCTCTCATATATTAAATAAGTTGACAACATTTATTCAAGGTCTTCATATTTATTCGTCACATTTTCTCTCAGATATCGCGCTTGCGTTGCGGTTCCCCATAAACTAGAGATAATAAGTTTTCTTTATTACTTCTCTATTGCGTTAATCTTATTCAAAACTATAGCTCCCCATGAAAACAACCGCGCAATATAATGCGTTGTTTCTACACAGATTTAATCTATTACTTTTCTTCCCGTTTAATTTGGATTTATTATACTACCAATATTAAATATATATTACGTTAAGTAAAGTGACATTCTCAACCTTATCCTTTGTTAAATGTATATAACCGTAAACGATCCTTTAATTGCATTCAGCAAGCCGAAGTGTGAGTTGCAGAGACAAATTACCCTTGGATTCTTCGCAGCCTCTTTATAAGATAAGAAGGTTTCTTATCCTCATTACATAAAAGATTATTTCATTATTCTATTCAAGTTGCTTAACTATCACTTCTGTTGTGATTATTAAGCCATCTTAATATCACATAAGACAAACAAAAGCTTAGCACTATATCGCGCCAGTTTAAATACTATCAATTATGCTATAAGCTATATAAGCTTGATGAGATGATAAGAGATTCAACATAGTTCTATTTTTGCTGATATATCCTCTACTGTACTCCCGTGTGTTCTATGAAGTCATATCTCTTCGATGAGTTACTATTCTACGCTCTCGTGCCTATTTTTGGAGTGCAAGCTCTCTATATTATAATATGTTTATATAGGCATTATGGCTGCGTCTTCTTAGCTCTTATGAATATCATTGATCTACCAGTTAGAAAGTGAGAATTAAAGCTTCATATTTAAGTATCTGCTATGATTATAAGAAGCACAAATGTACGTATCAATACACAAAAAATATGAAGCATTAAGAAGTACTATTCAATTATTAGTAAAGATTCCATAGTTTAATTGGCGCCTACACACACAAAAGAGTAGATACATTCTCCATGTGTACAATATCAAGGATGTATCCTTAACAAAATCTATATATTCATAACAAATCGCACACTCAGCGGATAAGATATATTCGATGGATCGGGGATCAAAATTATTGTCACAGATGGTGGTCACCCCAGTAAGTGTATTTCACATTATTCTAATATTCATACTCTATGTATATTTAACTTTGTTAAGATAACAAGCAAGGAATTGACTATTGAACCAGACACACAATAATACTGTATATGTTGTATCGCATAAGTTTCTTTAACATTGTTCGAAATGAACGACTCATAGAGCCAATACACTTTCTAGCATGATTTGTGAATTCTAATTTGGAGATAAGAACTTTTCCAATTATGTCTAATATAATAGTTATATATAGTAATATGCATATTAAAAAAAGTCAGTAAGGAGCATGACAATATAGTGATAATATCTCACACCTAATTTCAACAATTTAATATATGGCACACCACTTTGTAACGAATAAAAAAATTATGATGAGATATGAATATCATTAATATAATATAATAAGCTAAGACTATAGCTAGTTAACATATGTATAATATTATAATTGTATTAATTATATATTAATCACATTATATAAAGAATTATCATAATTATCAATCTATTAATTATATTATTGGCTAAGTATGAAAAGATAACTATAATAACTTAATTTGTGTATAATATCTTAATCTCCAATTATAATGATCAAATAAACATATATTATTCCACCTTACATGTTATTTATTTATATTAATGTTCTACATTAGTTAATTATGGTTTGTAAACCACTATATTGATATTGGTATGTTCTAATAAATCACTTTAGCGGATCATGTGTCTGTCCGTATTGTAATTGTAATTGTTATGCTAATTAAGAATATGAATTTAACCTCATATAAATATAGTTATTGAGAGTGTTGAAGTAAAATTCGCAAAATTAAATTACAGCCATTCTCAAGACAATATCCATAAAATTTTAATAGCCCAATTATCTTCAGTCTATATCTCAAATATTTGGAAAATATATTTATTAATGAATAAGTTTACGAAAAGCGATTCCATTCATTTTCTAAAATATAAAATACATTACTTTCATCAAATTATGTTGTGTCACAATTGAGAGAAGAAATGCGTCACAAATGATATATACAACCGTACTTATATAAATAGACCATGACAGAATACGATGATCCGACTAATTTAGCGATTGGGGCTATATCGATCTCAAATCAACAGACAGATCTACAATCAAAAGTATAATATATCGACTTTAAAAGGCCGCCAATATTGAGTTTATTACATACACCACGACTATAACCAATAATTAGATACGCTTTTAGCCACTGACTTATTACACAAATCTCAACACATGCATAAAATACAATTTTTTCGCAGTGGAAGAATTAAGACGACCTTTGCTTGTGATGCCCTCTCATCCGCCAGCAATATAGCAACTAACTACAAAGCGTCGCAATTCGGAGACTTTGTTAGTCCTTTTATAGTTAGTGGTCGCAAACCACCCTTGGAAATAATTCTGCTAACAAATACACAACTTCATATGTTCATCACGTCACATCCAACCGTCTTCACGGAAATACTTCCCCCGAATAATCCTTCTCTCAACACAATCAGCAGTCATTTCCTATACCATTTAAACAATATAAAAGTTCTTTGCTTTAGATAAGACTTAAACATGAAGTCCTTAGCAAAGGAAAAGCAGTCAGATATATGAGTACCTTTACTTTAGACAGACCAGGAAAAAAGTCTACCTCTTTGTTTTCTTCGCATCTTGGGTCATACGTGCCACTACACAGTAAACTAACCACTTGATTTCAATGTTGTTTAATCTGCGTCAAATATTGATGGTCTTAGACGTTATTCGGTTCGGTGACCATGCGCAAGGATGCCTCTGTACTCAGATCGATAGCATGTATCTCTCGTTATATGCCTCACTTCTCATACGCCTTCTCCCTTGTCCCTAAATCTGACCATTACCCTCGAGTGACTTCCCTCCAAAGAGTCACCAACACCCCTAGTTCTATGATTGCTTCCAGCGACCCTGATTAGACCGGAATCATGCTATGACAAACCCTGAGAACCAATCTCGACTACGTAAACAGACACATCATCGTCACCCCTCATCTTACCGTCTTCCTCCTGATCCTCTGGCACTGGCCCTATCTATGAGAACTCGCAGACTCACGAAAAACACCAATAACGTGGCCCATCTCGCCAACAGAATGCCTTTGCGCGCTCATCTGTGGGTTTCTAGCTCAAACCCACAAACCCCTGCTTTAATTCCGGCAGCGTAGTGTGTATTTGAGACTAGATCATGAGACGAGAGTACAGGAGTGTAGTGCCTTCCGCACGGAATTTTACCGGGTTTGTGCTTAGCGTGGTGATCTCTGGCGCTCAATGCTCAGTGTCTATTCGACCTCGTGGTTGGTGCCTGGTGGGAAAATGCGTCGTTGAACTCCGTGGTGCAGCGTTATTCGTGGTGTGAATCGATAGTTGGGTGATGGGAATTATAGTGATTTTCAGTTGTGGAGGTTGTGCTCCGAGCTGGGGTGGGATGTTTGTCCCAAACGGTCTGAGTTGCGCTCACATTGGTCTAGAATCATGGAACCATTATTCAGGTTGGGTGTGTTGAAAGTCTGATGGATATGATGAGTTCGTTTGTGTTCAACCAAGGTATCCCTACCATTCAATCGTCGAAAGCATTTACTTACTATCTTGCATGGTGGCTTTTCCTTTCCTTTCCCAGTAAGCTTTCTTTCCCCTATGCTTGAATTTTTCCACAAGATCTCACGCAAACATTACCGACCGTATATCTTAAGAAGACGCAAAAGCTTCTGAGAGATGACCGTACTTGACTTGTGATGATCAAAAACAAAAATAACAAGAGGTGAATATATAAGTGAAAGCAAAGAAAATAATGGAAATGGAATGTGCGCAGTTAAGTAAAGGAGAGTGGAAATGCAGCAAGCCAAATCGGCACACAGGTTGGTTACTAATAAGTCTTCGCTGATCCATTGAATATCTCTTGTCAACGTCATAACGCTTACCCAAGGAAAAACAAGGGCACATTTCTCAATGTTGTTAATCCCAGAACTGACACTCAAGTTGCCAGAAAAACTCGAAATTTGACACTCCAGCGATAAATATATATATTACATCAGACACACACTACAATAAAAAATTTACTTACTCGGCACAGCAATTAAGGATAATTCAATGGTCTGTAATTCTTATCATTGAGCTACGAGCCCAAGTATTTGGCAAGAACATCTACCGTGCCATCTGTTGTTCTCCTTGCTTTTCCTATCACCCCACAACACCGTCACCCTCTTATTCGCGCGTGTTTCTTTGGATGTGATGAGGAACTTTTGTTTCCTTCACCAACTCCTAACAATTGCTTACATTAACCCATTCATACCTAATAAGTTTCATATATTATCAATATTATGTCGTGTAATTTGCCATTATACTATGTTGTAACAAACATACTGAATTTGGAAACACTATCGTAGATCACACTATCCATGGCCTCTGGAGGTGTCTTCCAAAAAGAAGAAGCCTCTCACTCTAACTATCTAAACCATAAAATCCTACACAAGACTCGTTAACCTTACCAAAAAGAGCATCTTCCTACACAAGAGGTTTTCTGATAGTTTGTTGTGATATTCATCAGTCATAAAGATAGCATCTCGTGAAACTGTCTCTACCCAAAATAACAGCATCTCCACTATGTCAGCTTTTTTCCACCAGTAATCCCTCATTAACATATCATCAGTGGTGCTTCACATTCGATTCTCAATATGACCTACTTCCTAATTGCTCTTGTTACGTCATTGTCGAGTGCTGCAACAGATTGCTATTAGAGAGAATGGTTAATCAAGCACACTACTACCCAAGGCTCTGCCCTACTTTAATCACGAATTGTCCAGGAACCACAAAACTAAATAAAAAATCATCCACCAATTCTTATATAATCATATACGTACTTCTTTTTAATCTACACAACAGAGTTTGTTGGTCAATACACAAGAGTTCAAGCTTAGCAACATGATATGTATTCTAGCTATCTGCTATGGGACCAAACTGCCCACTGTTGTATGCTATCTTCATCCCTTCGTAACGCCTCACACGATCATTGAACATAGTATTCCCCCATAAGACACGATGTTACATACCTGATATACTTGTTACTTTGCTTAAATACAAAATAAAGATATATAAGTACACTTGAGCCTCATAGTTATATGCATCTGTGAATACTAATACTGCTAACCAAAGGTGTTCAACTGGTGAGATTCCATACCTCATGCAAATTAGACTACTCTCTACACATATATCTTCAAATTTGATTGGAGCCAGCCAAAGAACCTAGAACAAATATCGTTTCTCACTGCTTCAAAATAGTAACTCCTTGGTGTAGTTTTGCTGCTTGGAAGTCTGATGCATCCAACATAAACCACCCACAGAGAACATATATCAGGTCTTGCTATCAGGATATCTACAAAGAAGTGGCGTATAATCCTGAGATATACCTAAGTTGGTATGTTGCTAAACTATCACATATGCTGACACAGTCGTTACGCATAAAAAGTAACAACACAATAGCTAGTGATCCCCGTAACATCGTGATCAATCACAAAAGTCGGAGATAGTCTGTTATTATACAGAGGAAACCTCCATGTGGTGGACAGATGGATGTTCGGAGTGTAACGTTCAATGCCCCTTAGTTAAGATTCTGGAAGTAGTATGCCCGTATAAACTTCAGTCACTAGCTTTCAATACTGGTAGTGCGACACTTCAAGAAACTGTGTGCGATGATCTGTACTGAGTATAGTGCGAGCTCATTCTCTATAGCATTGGTGTGCCGCGAATAATGCTACGCGAGAGATTCAATTAATCGATGTGGATACCCTATTTGGTCGTCCAAGGAAGAACCTAGTTATTGAACATCAATAGTCTTACCTCATTTACAATGATCTGCATTCTCAATTCATTCTGCTCATAATAATCGAGCCAAACTCAAATTACATTAAGTATATGTATGTGCGGCACATGAATCCGATGTTGTGTTCTAGCCAAACTAATATTCATACTATCAACTAAAATCCACTAGTCACTTCCACACAAGTAGCTGAGATCGATACCCCTGTTTGTATACCTATACAAATTTACGTTTGGGTCCTTTGCCAATATGTGAATCACATACTATTCCCGCGTTTGTTAGTATCTCGAGTGCTTCGCTATTAGAGAAACTAGTTTATATCTAACTCTACTGTGTCAAATCATACGGCAAGCCGACGGTAAATGCAGCTGTGTCGTAAACCAGTTATCAAGCACTTATTGGCGTTCCAAACTCTAACTAGTTAATCACACACATAATTATTTGGGATCTTCGGCTCATTACAAATTGTGACAATCGTGACCACATCGAACATGACAACACATCACTAAAGACTCAAACTGAAATCTGTTGATCACAAACACTCATTCATTCACACAATATTGCCCTCACTCAGAACGTCTAGTTTCTCATATAACATCACATCCTGAAACTACCAACTTGAAATTCCTATATCTTTGTGAGCTCGTTTATGCAGTCAAGGAAGCCAAATTCTGAATATCTATCACCCTTACAGCTCTCAAGAGTCCTGTAGCAACTGGTGCAAGAGGGCGACTCATTATCTCGATATAAATCCAATGCCAGCATTCTCTAGTCTTGATTAAATAGAACCATGCAGCAAGCCAGAAATCTATATCATCCTTATTTCTGAAAAAAATACGTATGGATGCGCTACCTGTTGTCAGCTCACAATGTTTGTTTCTCCAGACCCCAACATTTCCGAGGTGTACAAAAACAACTAAACAAATACTGTAATCCTACCTCTATCTAGCTCAAAAGAATGCCAACATTATTCCTCTGAATTTTTGTAACTCTATTATCATTGCATTTACCAAGACACCAAATCACATCAGCTATCCACCACGACATTTATATTTATAATCGATAAGCTGTATCAAATGACAAATAAAGACAGAATAACGAAGTAAATCCACAAACCGTTTTCTTATCATATCCATACCTCTCCTAGTTTACAACACTTACCTCTTTATTCTATACAATCACTCAAAACTCTTCAAATAGTCAGTGCATGGTGTTTAATCTTTTAGGACCTTACTACAATATTTACTAAATTTCAAAACACACGCAGTATATCAAATGTCTTTCAGTTATCCTCAGTCCTAATTTCACCACTAGTGTACCTACATTCCATATGCACCCCTCCAACACTATAGAGAAATCTGCAAATGCTCTATGCTACTTTTTCCATTGACGGAACCATACTATCACAAGTCGGATCTGTTTCGTTCTCTACATACCTCCTGAACTACTTCTCACTGTGTTTAAACGTCAACCCCTGATTCAGTTTACTTCTGGATCTTCCCCTTGCGTTCGATTTGCTACTTGTGCTCCGTTCATCTAGTCTGTTCTGTGGATCTTTCTCATCCACCATAACTTCATGCTGGTCATATATATTCTCATTACCAGACACTCTCCACTTATCAATCTCAGTTCGTGCTATTATCATCGTCCCGGGAAAAATTCGAACCACGTGTGTAACTTTCCTACTCTTTATTCCAACTTTATAGACCATATTAATGAATAGATTTACATTCATCATTCTGTAACCTGAGATGCGATAATCTATCAAAAAGTAGGTACATATTCTATCGTATATATAATTGCGATATAACTGAAATAATCTATAAATGTGACTAGAATCTAACCACATATACACAAGGTTTTTCGTCTGAACATCTTAAAGACCTTCGTCGCGTATCATCTTCTACGTGGGAGTATCCAAGGGGAAGACATGCCTACATTAACTGTGACCAATACATGGTGGAATATTTCCAAATTTTTTTCTCATCCCATGTGGGCATAATGACACCATAACACTTAATCAACCGAAAAACTATTCCATTCAAATGTAGCAATAGTTTGCGGTCTTCCTCCTCTATGAGAGTTCACTACATAATAGGTATCTCAGAATGGAACGATGAAACATGCTCCCAAGTAGGTGCTCTGGTACTCCTCTAGAATGTATAAGACTCAATGTTATAAAATCATCTGCCTTCTCCTTTCAGAAGCTCTTGTGAGATCCACGTTTCCAATGTGCCTAAATTTATTACGACCCATTACATACGCCTCCTAAGGCTTCTATTCTATCCTGTTCCTACTAATACCACTTCTTCATAGTGAGAGTTCTTGAGCTAAAAGTACAAGTGTACCTGAGTAGTTAATCCGCATAATTCAAAACCATAACCCTGTACCTGATCATAGCGTCCCGCACACACCACCAACCGTCTCATGACATACAGTGCAGACCCCAAGCGACCTCCCAGTCTACTCACAAACATACAATGGCATCATATTCGTAATCTAGTTCAATGCTCTGCAATAAAAATCTAATCTCATCTTCTTTCTTATGCTTAAAATAATTGCTAATTCCATTTGATCCTATCATTAAGCCATTCCTTTCCTGCACACTATCATGACACCATAAATCAATCTATCCACCACCATATCTATAATGTCTGCAAAATTCAAATCCGATCCAAAAACTCTCACAAAGATCTAATCTAGGGCTATTCTATCGTATGTTATCGTTTACATCGCCTTTATCGGAGTTTGTTTCATACTATCATCTCTATCCGCGAATGGCGACACACCACCACCTTTTATGCCATAGCCACTGATTCTTTTCAGCGACTGCACTCAAAAAAATGGACTTGTCCTTGGGGATTTGATTCAAGTATGTTATGTAAACATCCTCAAACCTAGTTCCTTGGCAGACCAGTTCATCTGTTTGAGTATTAACTATGTGACAAAGATCAGCTTGAAACTCGACTCTATTGCCTTTGTCACACAGTTGYGATATGCTCAAGAGATTATGCTGCAAGCCCTCAACATAATATACATCATCAATAGCTTGGGAAAGAGACTTACCAACCTTACTTGGCCAACAATAGTACCCTTACTGTTGTCTCCAAATGTGACTCTTCCCCCATCAAAGGCTGTAAGTGAGAGAAACTGTTCTTTATGTCCTGACATGTGTCTTGAGAAGCCACTGTCCAAGTACCGGTAGGTAACTCCTCTCACTTTATCATGCAAAAGCAAATCAAACGTTGGGTTTGGGAACCTAATCAGGATTAGGTCCCAATTCATCACCACCGGTCTGCTTTCTGTCCTTCCTGACCTAGACCATCTTAACGCGTTTACTATTCTTGCTTTTGCTTCTCCTCTTATGAATACATTCATCAATTTTGTGTRCYCKCTTACCACAGAAATTGCACACATGCATATCTTTGGCAGACACATACTTACCTTTCTTGTATTCCTAAACTCATGTAGTGTCTCTAGGTGACCACTTGGAATTGTTCCTCCTATCAATATACCCTAGACCAGTATGACTACTGGTTCCCTAAATGGACACTATATGATCTAGATTGCTACGGGTAGTCAGTAGTTTGTCAACATGATTTTGACTCTTTTCAAGCTCTTTGACTCTAGTTTCAAGCATTTTCAATAAAAGTACATTTCGTTCATCCATAGATTTAAAATCAATTTTCAATTTTTCAAAATCCATTTTAAGACTTGAAACCGCTAACTCATTATTCACATTAACAGAACTGTCCTGCTTACCCTTCTTCAACTCATGAATTTCACAAACTAGATCACATATTTGTCCTTCATACTCATCAGTTATTTGACTAACTTCTGGATTATGATGAGCAGAGGGAACAGTAACAAGTGCAGCTTTGGTGTTGACAAATTCCCTATGCAATTCCTGAACATCATCTAATAACAAGTTGAAAGCTTGCAATAGGTCAGGCTTGCTAAGATTCTTTGCCCTTTCCTTGGCTGCAGCAAAGTTGATTGGACCCTCTGTATTTTAACTTAAAACAACCAGAGGACCAATTAAACCACCACCTTCATCATCGGAAATATCATTTTGATGAAGTTGTGATTTAACTGTTTCCAATTCAACTTTACACTGGTCTAGTGCTACTTCTAATTCAGCTTTTTCGTCTTTTAATTGCATGGAAACATCCTGTAAGTGATCACAACTAGCACTAGCAATTTCATATTCTTTTGTTTTCTTCTTAAGGTTCATTTTACCTTCTTTATAAGCAGTACATAAAGCCAAGATATCATCAAGAACAGTTTCCAAACATTCAAGCATATTATCTCTATCATAACTATACATATCTTCACAAATTTTAGAGATAGCTACCTGTTGTGAACTAGGTTCTCTTGTTTTGGCCATGAGACATCTGTTCTGACTACTTTTCTCCTGAACTGGTTTGGGAAACTGTTCAAGGAAAGCAGTCCTACAAAATTTGTCTTCTGATGAGTCTTCCTCCTCGTCTGAATCGGACTCTGAGTTGCCCCACACAGAAGCAACCATGGCTCTTTTAAACGSTTATTTCTCGTTCTTCATGCTTTGCCTATCCTTCCACTTGGGACAGTTTTTGATGAGATGTCCAACTTCTCCACACTTGAAACAACCTGCATTAGAAGAGTTAGTCTTACTGGAATTCTCACCCTTCATAAATTTTCTCTGGTTTCTGAAGTACTTCTAGAAGCGTTTAGCCATCATGGCAATGTCATCTTCTTCATCTTCATCAATTGTTCCCTTCAATACAATGCCCTTTACTGGTTCCCTATCTGTTTTGGCATCAACTAACATCTCATGTGTCATAAGGGAACCGATCAATTGTTCTAGTGTAAGAACAGTTAAATCTTTTGCCTCATACACTGCAGTCACATTTGCTGTCCAAGAACCTGTAAGGCTTCTAAGCATCTTCCTTACCAAGTCCTCGTCAGTAAAGTTCTTACCAAGTGATTTTAGATCATTTACCATAGTCATGAAGTGTCCAAAGCAATCATTTATATTCTCGTTTTTGTTCATATTAAAAGCTTCATATTTTGATATAAGTAAATCAATCTTAAAACGTTTTACTTCGCTGGTACCCTCATATGCAAGTTCTAGGGTATCCTAGATCTCCTTGGCTGACTGACATGCTGAGATCATGTTGGTCTCGTTCTCTGCAATGGCTTGTTGTAGGATGGACATGGCTTTAGCATTCTTCTCTAGTGTCTTGTAATCTGTGCTTATGTATTCGCTTTCTTTATTCACATGAACCACACCTGATGAATCAATCTACTTAACCACGGCTGGACCATTCTTCACAATCATCCAGCATTCATAGTCATTGCCCATGATGATGTTCTGCATTCTGTTCTTCCACCAAACATAGTTCTTTCCATTGAACTTGGGAGTTTTGCTATCGTATCCAATTGCTTGCATCTCCTGAGTACTCATGATCAACTTCTCTATGTGTTAACCGTAAAAAAGCTTAGGCTCTGATACCAATTCAAGGTTTCCCGAAGGTACTCAAGAGGGGGGGGGGGMGAATTGAGTGCCTATTAAAAAATTTGATTGTGTAATGTTTTAGTAGAGTAAACCAGTTGGACTAGTCTCGCAGCGGAATAAGTGTAGAACAGTACGTAGAACGATATCTAGCAAAAATAATAAAGACACACAAATTCAACGAGGTTCACCCAACTCACACATACAATTGTCACCCCACACTCAACCCAAGTGTGCTAGATCGCACTTGAACTCACAAGCACTCGCAACTGAACTCACAATTGCTAGTCAATCACCAACCCCTTCGTTGGTAATTCAACACAATTCATTTTTCTCTCAATTACTCACTTTATGAGTTTACAAGAGTATTTGATCGCTCAATATGTGTGCACTCTTGTGTATGAACATGCTGCTTATAGGCTTTTGGCTTTTGGTTCTTTTGTTCTTTCTAAATCAAAAATACACCTTTGTTAAAACGGTGACGAGAGACAGTAATTACTTGTGAGTCTATCATGCATGATATTATCAGCCAAAGCCTAGCAATTACTAGTGATGCAACCCCAGAATAATGGAGAAAATAAATTATATCACTCCTATATTTTGGAAGTCCCATAAGATATTATTCCATACTAATGATATATATCTATGTTTATTTAATTGCTTTTCAAGTAATTACCATATATCAAAACATGATATCCACCAGATCATCTTGAAAGTCCATAAAAATGTTTTAAATGAAAACTTTTCAAAAATATGTTTTAAAGAAACTTTCAAAACAACTCTTTGTCTTGCCACAAAGATGATCCGTTTGTGAGAACAGCTCAAACTGTTTCCCAACTGGTAGGCTCAGTCAACCAACAACTATTTAGTTGCGATTCAACTCTAAGAGAGAAAGTTCGAAGCCCAATGCCATCAACCAATAATACAAGCACGCAACAGACACATTCATGCACTTAATACAACAAGAAGACTTATTCTAATCCTAGAACTAATCTTCAATGTTCTTCAGCTTCTCGAAGCTTCCTTGATCGTCAATATAAGCTTGATCTTCTCGAGTCTTCCTCGAAGGACTTTTTTCTTCAATAGTTGGAATTCCTGTATGCCAAACACATATAGCAATTTGCACAATATAACTTCTTAGCATACATGCCACTATTTTTCAAGTGACCAAGAACAGTGTCTCAGCTGTTCAGACCAGCTGTATTCATCAGACCAATGTACCTGTTCTTGTAACTATTTGTCATCAGTCAAAACACTAGGGGACTCAACATTTAGGAATTCCTACCACCAAGTCACGATACTTAAGTTTATTCAAGAGTGTCAAGCTAGCATGTCCAAATCTCTTATGCCAAATCCATCGATTATTATCAAAAACAGCTCTCAAACAAATAGACTTGTTCTTAGGAATTTTGTCCAAAAAGGTGATGTAAACATCATTCCTCCTGGTTCCCTCGCATACAAATTCACATGTTTGTGAGTTAACTATGTGACATAGGTTGGATTGAAATTCAACTCTATTACCTTTGTCACACAACTATAATATGCTCAAAAGATTATGTTGCAAGCCTTCATCATAATATAAATCATCTATTGCATGTGAAAGTGTCTTACCTACCTTACCTAAACCAGTGATGGTTCCCTTGCTGTTATCCCCAAAGGTGACACTTCCACCATCATAGGCTACTAGTGAAAGGAATCGCTACTTATCCCCGGACATGTGTCTTGAGGATCCACTATCCAAATACCAATAGGTACTTCCCTTCACATTAGCCTTATGTTCATGCAATACATCCTTCTTCGCCATCAAACAAGCTTTTGATGTACTGGTTCCCCTGCTTGTTCCCTGGTCGGTATCGTTTCCTCTGATTTCTAGCCATGCCATCATGCAAACTTTGGTATTAGGAGATTTTTCATCCTCACCAGACTCTGAGTCAAAATCTCCCCACGGGGATGCTATCATAGCATTCTTGTAAGCTTCCTTTTCACCCTTTCTCCACTTAGGACAATCACGAATGATGTGTCCTAAGTTACCACACTTGAAACAACCTGTAATAGAAGAGTTAGATTTCTTAACATTCTTACCCTTGAAGTTCCTTTTCTGTTCACGGAGCTTTCTCTCAAATCATTTGGCAATCATTCCAATCTCATCTTCCTCCTCTTCTACTGTTCCCTTAAGAACCATACCTTTGGCTGGTTCCCCCTCAGACTTAGAGTCAATCAACATTTCATGAGTCGTGAGGGAACCAATCAGCTGTTCCAGGGACAAAGTGGACAGATCTTTTGCTTCATACATTGTTGTTACCTTGGCTGTCCATGCATCTGTCAAACTGTGCAAAAACCTTTCTCACAAGATCCTCATCAGAAAAGTTTTTACCAAGAGATCTAAGATCATTATTAATTGTCATAATTCTACGAAAATAGTCATTGAACTTTTCATTTTTATTCATAGCAAACAATTCATACTTAGACATAAGTAAATCAATTTTAGACCTTTTTACCTCGCTGGTTCCCTCAAAAGCAAGTTCGAGGGTGTCCCAAATCTCCTTTGCATTGCTGCAACCAGAGATCCGGTTTATTTCATTCTCACCTATTGCCTGTTGTAGAATTGACATCGCCTTGGCATTCTTTTGCAATAGCTTGTAGTCATCAAGTGTTAACTCACTGTCCTTCTTGGGAACGATGTTTCCCTTATCATCTGTCTTGAGGATGATGTTGGGACCATTCTTGACAACTAGCTAGCATTCATAATCAATCCCCATGATCACGTTCTTGATCTAGTTCTTCCACCATGCATAGTTGTTCCCATTGAACTTTGGTTTCTTGTTGTCATATCCCATAGCACTAAGATCTTAAGTACTCATCCTTGACTCCTCTAGATGTTACTCTTGCAAGAAGCCTTGGCTCTAATACCAATTGAAGGTTTGATAGCACTCAAAAGGGGGGTGAATTGAGTGTTAAAGTCTCGTTGGTAAATTCTTTTTTCTTTTTTCGGTTAAGTGAGGAACCATTTGGGCTGGTTCCTGTCGCAGCGGAAAGTAAAGTAATGCAATAAAGGAAACACCAGATTTAACGAGGTTCAGCCAACTATGGCCTACGTCCTCCTATCCTATGTTCCCATATTAATCTACTCCGAAAAATATAGAACACTCATCCTGATGTTTCCCTACTCCAGGAACTAGCGCACCCCACACTCTACTCCGAGTGTGCACTCGACTTACACTCATAAGCCCCTTGTGTTTGAACTCACAAACAATCACCCAATCTTTGATAAGTGTATAATATATGATATTTTTAGTCCCTAATATTAGTCTTATAATTGTCTTATCGTAGTTATTTTATTAAATTAGTTTCTTTTATAATTTTATATCTTATTTTAGTCATTATTTTATTTTATAGTTATTTTTAATAATAATTGATACTTAATAATGTGTTGTGTGTTTTTCAGGAAAACAAAAGATAATTGGTGAAACTTGGCAAATTAAGAGAAGATAAACGAAGAAAATAAAACAAAAAAAAACGAAAAATTATCAAGGAATGTACTGTTGCGAAGAAAGAAAAAATAAAGAAAAAGGATAAGCATCTTACTTAGGAGTAAATCAAAGAGATAAAGCCAACTCTCTCAACAAGGATAGAAGGATAAAGCCAACTCATAACAACAAATGCCACGCACAACAAGATTGAAGTAGCGTCATATATCCTAAAATTACGAAGATGGGAACAAAACAAGATATCTTCAACATATCGCGAAATTATGGTGGATAATAAAAATATATTTATCCTATTTTTTTACATATCTTTGTAATTCTTTGGTATATAAATACCTAGTTTATTCACAAAATAAAGTGAAACACAACACAACCAATTAGAGCAATTAAGAGTTAGGTTTTGATCAACGATTTTTGATTAGAGCAATGGAGAGGAGACAACCATTGAAGGGAAGCTTAGTCTCGAATTCAAGTCGAACGAGGACACATCGAATCGCGGGTCGAAGCCGAGTATCGATTGGTGTTCTGAGTATAATTATCAACAATTCTCCCTCTTACTTAATTTTTGTTTAATTCTTGTTAATCCCTTAACACTCTAATTGAATTATTTTGATTCGATTATAGTATAATATTCTGTTGGTTGTTACAATTACTTGAGTTATTTTCAGTTTAATTAATATTTGATATTGCTATGCTTAATTATACAATTGCAATATATGGTTGATTGTTATCTTTCATTGTATGATTGTAGATTTTGCTAATTATGATTTGGCTTAGTTCGTAATCGTATAATGAAGTAGCCCTAATTTATATTGAGTCGGTCATGCTTGTTTAAGTTAGAGAAGTAAGTCAATCTATTATTCTAACATTATGTGATTAGATTAATTAGGCTAATGATGTCTCCTATTTTAATGCTGTCATATCTAAATTATATGAGTTGCGATCATATTCGTATAAATAGAATGTTTAGAGTCAATCGGCTTAGCTTGTAATTGACTTATATTAAGGTGATAGGAGTCTTTGTATCTTAGGCTCTACAATAGTCTAGTAATTATAAGTGAATTCTCAAGGTTAATCATATATTATCACTAATATTTGAATTAAAGTAAGAGGTATAAAGGAATCGGTCAAGTGTTATCGCTTGTAAATAGTAGTTTAGTTTAGAAGTAGATTTAATATAATAATCACGACTTTAAACCCCCATATCGTTAAAATATAAATAGCGTAAATATTGTAAATATTGTATATTTGTACTTAACATTAGATTGAATTTTGAGTTTAGGAAGTTAACAATCTCCCTGTGGGATRGACCCTTTCTTGCCCTTTTACTACTTGTTAATATTTTTGAAGGACTAAGATAGGTTTTATAAATAATTATTTTAATACGGTAAACGACTCGTATCAATCTTCAATCCCTCCGTTGAAGATCTTGACAATATCAAGAACTCTCTTTGATCTCACTTCTTAATAAGTATTTGAGAAAAATCAATTTATGCTCTAAGTGCTTTTTGTGTATGACTCGATGAAAGGCTCGTGTTTCAAGTGTGTTTTCTCTCAAAAATATAGCTCAATTTTATGCGTGAGAGATCTTTAGAATATGAAAGTCTAGAGGGGTATATATAGGCATGGATGTCAAAACCCTAGTTTCCTTAAATCATAAAGTGTTGGAGAACAAGTGAACTTGTGATTTAAGGAAAGTATCTTCTTATTCTATTTTATCACAAAGATAAAATCAAATAAGATAAATACTCCTAGAATTTTTGCAACCAAATATATCCATCTAAAATTTCCAGCTGCTAATATATTTTCAAAACATATCTTTGAAAAATATTTTTACGAAATCTTTTTCTAAACTCACAGGTATAATATTCCACGACAGTGAACCTGGTTCCCTAATTTGAGTATGTTATGAACTATGTTCCAAACTTCGTACCAGAATTCATAACACAACTCAACACACCAAAAACACTTATAAAGCCCATTCACACAAGTTCATACTACAAAGCACTTTATATGAAGATCCTAGAATAAAACCTATTAAAGTACAAGTCTTCTCTCTTCATGTAACTTCAAGACTTGAGGTTTCCTTAAATTGCATCCATTGTGATCAACTCTTCTTTCTTCGAATGTCTTCAAAAAGGCCTGTGTGCTCCAAGTCTTGGAATCAACTACTTTGTTGCACATGTAACATAGTTCATGCATAACAAATAATATATGATTGCTTTCCAGCATAACAGCCGAGGGAACAGTTCCTACTAGTTCCCAACTAGTACATGGAACTTTACATATCCAACTATTCCATGCATATAGACAAGTTAGTTTCAATAGATATCACAATCAAGTAATAACTTGARTGGGGAAACAGTGCATCAATACAGCTAGTTCCAGACCAACTATCTTCGCACTTGCATCAACCTGTTTCCTATTTCAGTGTTTGTCATCATTCAAAACCCAAGGAACCCAACACAAAGGCTTGAGAGGTCCAGGGAGTCAAGAAGTCAAACAAATCCTACCTCAACTTCCACCTTCACAAAAGGCCCATGTCTTGTGACCCTTCACCATCCTCAAAAAAGTCCAATCCTTCACCTTTTTGGCCCACCTGAGAAAACATCCAACTCCACCACCACCAAAGCCTCAAATCTAAACCACTTGCTACACCATGAGTCACCCCAAGGCGCGGATCATTGATCCGTGCGATCTTCTATAGATTGAGTAGCAGAGTCCTAGTCCTAGCTAATCTTTTCATTTTCTTTTTGTTTTGAGTCTATGTCATTTAGGATGTAATTTCTTCAATTTCAATAAAATAAGCCTTTAATTTTCAATTTCATTTTTTTCTTTTTCCAATCCAATGATGAGACTCTTACCACTCAATGACCTCAAAAAAATCAAAAAGCAAAATTCAAAAATAAATGGACATGTTCGAGAGGCCCTCTTCAATAGCTCCACAAAATAAATCCCTTCTTTCCATTGACCATAAATCAAACGTCCATACCAACCCCTTTGAGCTTATTGGCAATTTTCTTTCTTAACCACATCAAAACACCGTTGAAAAAGACAATGACAAGCTCAATTCAAACATGCAAAAATCAACTTCAAAATCAAATGAAATCAAAATTCAAAGTTCAAAGTTCTAAAGTCAAAAGCTTGACAAAGTTCAATATATACAAATCAAAGTACAATTCAAGCCTTACACCCTCAAACCTTGGCCCACATTACAACCTCAAAAGTCCTCTCCAAATGAACATTGTCCATTACTTTCACACATGACCTCACGAACTACGATCGGTCAAATTCCACAAGGATATGTAGGTAGTCTCACCTCGAGGTCCGACCACATCAATAAAAATAAAACTAGGTTCACCTCAATGAGTGGTTTGATTCTCCGGTCTAGACCCCGACATAGACTCATGTTAGAACCCGCATCATTAGCCAACCTTACATCCAGCCACATCTTTGACCTTTAGTCACAAATTTGACCCTTTCTATTTCTCGAACCATAGTCTATCCTATGGCCACCTTCAAGGACTCTTTGACTCAATCTTCAAGAAGTAAAACCACCTAATCTTTAAAGTTAGTACATCTAGTTGGGGAAGTCAAAAATGACCTATCTACTATCAAACATGTTTCTTCCACTTTACCTCCAAGTCTTGCTAGGGGGCTAGCTGTCATCATGATCAGCTCAAAACATCCCTTATTTTCTAGTTCGGTGCTTCTCGTCTCCTAAGGCTCTATTGCGTGTCCAAGTGGAAAATCTAAAATTACGCTTATCGACCAGGTTTCTTTCAAGTTAAAGTCATTGCCCCATCAACATCAATGTTAAATTCAAGTTCAAGCCACAATCTTGTCAATTAACAATACATGCCACCTCTCTCCAATCTTCTCAATTAGCACACCTTTATAGGCCCTTTTCAATCAACACTCTTCAATTAATACTTGGTACTAGGATTAGAATCTAGTATCCTCCATTCATGTCTTAAACCAGACCTAGACATTCTACAATTTTGCATCCTAAACCAGACTTGGACAAGATGTGGGGCGTCGAACTAGACCGTATCAACCCTTCGTGCACTAGGGACATAAAACGAGACTTATGTAGCCTTTAGAGCACCTTCTCAAATTTGAGGTCATAAGTTACAAGTTAAAGTCTCTCTCGGCATTAAAATAGACATATGTCGTTTTCAAGATAGTCCTTAATCCTAACTTAGGACTATCATTTTCAAGTCTCTCGGCATTAAAACAAACCTATGTTGTTTTAAAGATAGTCATTAATCTTAACTTAGGACTATCATTTTCAAGTCTCTCGGCATTAAAACAAACCTATATATGTCAAGATAGTCCTTAATCCTGACTTAGGACTATCATTTTCAAGTCTCTWTCGGCATTAAAATAGACCTATGATGTTATCAAGATAGTCCTTAATCCTGACTTAGGCACGTCGTTTTCAAGTCTCTCTCGGCATTAAAATACACCCATGCCGTTATCAAGATAGTCCTTAATCCTGAGTTAGGACTATCATTCTCAAGTTTATCTAGGCATTAAAACAAACCTATGTCATTTTCAAGATAGTCCTTAATCCTAAGTTATGACTATCATTTTCAAGTCATTGTTATTCTCTGGATAAGCCAAGGCCAGCTATAAGGAGAAGAATCGCACAAGGATCCAAGCGCCTCAGAGGGAATACAGCCGCATGGGGAGCGGTAATAGGTAAAACTAACCATTGTTTTGCAAGTACCGGTGAAAAGGGTAACTCTAGATCGTAGAACGTCTTGAGATATGTAGCTATCCTCCGTCCCGAATCAAATACTTTAACTTTTGTCTTACGAGAACAAGATTCTCTCCATATTTTGCCAAAGTGGAGGCTTCTGTAGACACCCAAAAGTGTCTCCCCAAATAGAATAGCCGATGAACAAAAGTACGACATTTTCGAAATAGATTTGATTCCGAAAGTTGTGACAAAATCCATAAAACATAATCCATTTGCACAAGTAGAGGTAAAGTTGAATTTGAAAACACACGTTGAGAGCTCAATAATTGGCGGAAAATAATTTTTTTAATTATTTTCTATTTTTAGGGCATCTTTCTTAGTAAAATCGATTTTTTAGAATTATTTCTAAAGGTTTTTTTTACGAATTTTCATTCTCATCTTATTCCTCTCATTTTTCGGATTTCGCCGGTATTTTTATATATTTCTTTATTTTTCTATGATTTTTACAAGTTTGGGAAATAGTTTTCGAAAATAAATAAATTCAAAAATTCGTAGATAAATTCAGAAAATTAGGGAATTATCCAAAAATATTTTTAAAAATTAATCTTGTCCACCAAATTTATCCAAAAGTGGACAAAGGTTAATTCGGATGGCAATTAGATGCAAAAATATTGATATAAATTCCGGAGTAAAAAGATAGATAAAAATAGAATTAACACACGGATCCAAAATAGCTTGCCACGTCAGCTTCATCCATATATACGATCCAGATGATCATAGCAAAAAGATAGATAAAAATAGAATTAACACACAGATCCAAAATAGCTTGCCACGTCAGCTTCATCCATATATACGATCCAGATGATCATATATTTACAGATGAGATAATCGTATATATGGTCCTCAGACCGTATATACGGTTGTCTACCGTATGTATAATTCTCTATTTTTGTCTATCTTTCCCTATACGCCTATAAATACATGCTCTCATTGCCTAATCGAACATCATCGAAAAAATCAGCTTCATACAACAAAAATTAGTTTTCAAAGCTCTCAAAAGTCTTTCACTCATTCAAATTCAATACATAAACACAAACCATTCTCAAAATCTAAAGTCCCTCAAATTCGTTGCAACTTTCGGAGTCGTATCTTTGCATATTTAGGTACAAATTTTGAGGCTATTCGATCAAACTCTCTCTCTCTCTCTCTCTCTCTCTCTCTCTCTCTCTTCTCTTGTTATTAATTTTGATTATTATAATGTATTGAAATTTCGTTTGTCTTTTGATTTTCAATCATGTAAATTTTTTCATTTTCAATCGTCTTCGATTTATCGCAATTGTTTTAATTATAATTGTCAATACCAACAATTTATTTTGTTGTGATAAGCGATTCAATTGGAAGCAAAAATTTTGATATACTAATCTTTTTTTTCTATTGTATTAGTAGCGATACAAGGTAAGTTGGTTTGTAATTATGGACAAACGGATTTTGTTGAATGACATATTAGGTTTTGATGATGATTATAAACATATGATGGTTATTTACTAATGTGTGTGTTGATTCGTGCATGAACAAGTTATAAGCAGAAACAAGAAGTTGATGTTCAATGTTCAAGAAAGAAGTATACAATGACCATWGAAGAAGTCCGAAGGAACTCCAGCCAGATTGAGTTGCAAGATGTCTCAAGTGGAGCTTTAATATGTGATGATGACCCAGAGTAGGAGGAAGCATGTTAAAGGCCATCACTGAAGACTATGGATACAACATAGGAAATCAGACTAGAGGAACTCAGGCTTCAGAGTCAAATCTCACTGGAGGAACTCAACGAGTGAAGTTGTCCGTCCATGAGATCAAGTTGTGATTTACAGGACAAATTGCTTGGAGTCTTAAAGGCATAATGATCACCTAGGAGAGGAAGGGAGCATCTGTGACTTGGAGCAATCAGGGAATGTATAATCACGGGCTTCAAAGTAAGGAAATATAAACTATGTTTTAGAACTAGAGGAACTTGGTCGTATTAGAGGAACTTGGTCGTCTTAGAGGAACTTGGTCCTAGAGGAACTTGGTCGTCATAGAGGAACTTGATCTGCGAGTCAAAGTATTAAGTGTCGACTAAGTTAGTGCCATAATAATAGGGAGTGGTTTTGAATGAGTTAGTAAAGAGGTTTATAAAAATATCCTTAATAATAGGTGAGTTTGTTAATAAAATATTTTCTTAAATAAAATCTATTTAATTGTAAATATCTTGAGATAAATAAAATAAATGTTTTCAAACAAACTAATATTTAGGAAAGATATTTTTATAAAACTAATTTTATCTTTTAAAATTAAAAAGTGATTTAAACTTTTGTAAAATCACGTAAACTGCTTTTATCTTTGGAAAATAAAAGGATATAATTTTATTTTGTTGATAACATAAAAGCGGTTGAGAAAAATAAGGGGCAAGTGCTTTTATATTTGCTAAACTTGCTGGCCAAGCTCACACGTTCTCCTAGTCTCCTAAACTTGGGGAACTGGTAAACTGTTCTGGAGGAACTTGCTGACTAAAATATAAAACACATGTTTTATTCAGTTAGTTGCACTTTTGTAGGTGCTTGGGCAGCAAGGCTAGCACAGTTTTAASTTTTAAGGCATGTTATGCTAGTGGGAATAATGGGGAAGTCGTACATTACTTGAACACTATAAATAGATGTCTTCCTCATTCATTACAACTTGTCTGACTTGTGTCATTCCATAGTGTGACTTGTGTTATTCTAAAGTATTATATTTTAGAAGTCACTCTACAATTAAGGTATGATTTAGTAAATGGGGAGTCTAATGTTATATTCTAAGTCCATTTAATGAGTCAGTTCTAAAGTTCCATTACTAGCTCTATTGGAGAAGTTTCTATATTTTCGATACTTTGTATTCATTGAGTCTGTATCTCTAAAAGAAGAGAAAGTAACTCTCGTAACGGGGATTTGGTCAAGGGTTAGAGGGAACTCTTGATGGGTCTTTGAGTTAGCGTCTCATTGACGAACTTTGAGTGTTGTATCTCAAAGGGGGCTTTTCGAAGCGGGCTTGTGAGTTAGGGAGAATTCATAAGCGAGGGATTTCTAATGAAATCGTGCAATCAATAGTGATTTGATTGCGGGGGCTTTCTAGTTCGCGAAGGAACTTAAGAGCGGGGTACTAAAGTTCGTGGAGGAACTAAGGAACGGGGGTCCTTGATTGTATGTAGGTGTTGTATCCTAATATAATAAAGACGAAGTCCTGTGTTGTATCAGGCCACAGTTTTTCCTCTCTTGGCGTTTGTCTTGAGAGTTTCTGTGTTTTGGAAATCTCTTGTTCTTTCTGTTTTGATTTAAGTTTCTTTTATTCCGCAAAAAGGCACTCATGTTCTCTCACTACAATTCACCCCCTCCCCCCTCTTGTAGTGTTCAGTCCATCTAACAGATTTTAGGCACCATATTAATTTGATTAATTCGAAGTGGTCACAATTATTAGGCTAGGTAGTAGTGTTGCATGCATAATAGAAATCAACTCTTGCAATATTTTTAGTGCGCTTTTTAAGATCAAATCAATAAGATCTTTGAATTCAATTATTATGATATATAGAACTACAATGAGACCGAGTAGAGGCCGCTACATGCGGGCAGATTGGGACAAAGATCTTTTCAGTACCATGTCCCCGAACCTACACCCTGGTTATCAGACCAAACAGTGGAACCATTAATTTGGCACCAATGTTTTGGGCGTACGTGATTAACCTGTATAAGCACGGTGGCGATCCCCTCTATCCACAACACACCCCGACGTACTCATGTGCGGGATCAATTCAAAATCGATGTAGGACGTAGGCCACAGTGGCGGATCTACGCTAGGTTCAACCGGGTTCATTGAACCCACGGATATTCTGAGAAAAAACGTATAAAACAAAAAAAATTCTCATCTTTAACATCAAATAGTCATTGGCTCAGTTGGTTTGTTACTTGAAAATGCAGAAGTGTGGACTACGAGATCGCGGGTTCAAACCCTATTATAGTTTCTCTTTTTTTCGTTGATGTCACTTTTGCAGTCTTCTTTTTTGGTTTGGCCTTTTTCGTTGAAGTCTTAAACATTTCACACGAAATCCTAAGCCCCTAAGTCATCCTTTTTATTTTACTTATTTGAATGAATTGTTGTCTTGTTCAATAATACTCTGTAAATTACAAGTATGTACTCCCTCCGTTCCATTTTGTTGAACGAATTGTTAAGGAATACTTGATTTTCTTAATGTTATTTTGTATTTGTAAATTGTAAATTTCGTGTTTATTGTTCATTTCTTAATTGTAATTTATAAATTTGTGTATTTGTGGCATGGTAAGTATTGAGTATCATTTTCTGATTATTGTAAGTTATGAGTATTTTTCGAATTTTTAAATTTTTAAAATACCTGTTATAATTCGAAATTTAGTTTTTCTTTTTTTTCAAATCTGAACCCACTATTTCAAATTCCTGGATACGCCACTGCGTAGGCCTGATAAGGGCACACACCTACAACCAGGATACTTTGTGGTGGAAGGAAGAGGTGAATTGAAAGCAGTAATCAAACACAAAAGGGAATGCAATCTAGCCTTAGATAAGCAAGACTGATGAAACATTTGCAGCATATAAAGATGCTAAAAGCAAAGCAAAGGCAGTTGTACAGGAAGCTAAAGAAAAGGCTTACTAGGAGGCTTATGAAAGTTTAGACTCCAAATAAGGAGAAAAGGAGATTTATATGATGGCGAAGAAAAAAACAAGAGGCGACGAAAGCTATTAGCACGGTCAAGTATTTCAGAGATAAGGACCACAAGGTTTTGGTTCAAGATGAGGACATCAAAGAAAGGTGGAAGGAATACTTCGATGAACTATTTAATGGAAGCCAAGGGGATGTGACAAGGGATACATCTGTGAGTAAGGAGGAAACCAATGTGGGCTTTGTACGAAGGATTAGAAGAGTAGAGGTGGAGGTTGCATTGAAGAGGATGAAACCAAAGAAGGTAGTTGGGCCTAATGGTATACCAGTGAAGGTGTGGAAGTGTCTAGGTAAGGTTGCTTTTGATTAGTTAACAAAGTTGTTCAATAAGATATGGAATATTTCGAGGATCCCTCAAGATGGACGAAAAAGCACCTTGGTTCCAATTTATAAGAACAAAGGAGATACTTAGGATTGCGTTAACTATCAAGGAATCAAGCTGATAAGGCATACTATAAAGTTGTGGGAATGGGTAATAGAACATTTTTTTAAGTGCATGTACTAGCATATCAAGAAACCAGTTTGGTTTTATGCTTGGAGGATCCACAATGGAAGCAATTCATTAGTTAAGATAGACAAATGATAGAGTTTTATAGGGCGAGGAAGAAGGACTTCCACATGGTTTTCATTATCTATCTAGAAAATGTTTATGACAAAGTGCTAAGAGATGTACTTTTGTGGGCAATATTGAAAAAATGTATTCCTCAAAGGTATATTGACTCTATTAAGGACACGTATCTGGATGTGTCAAAAAATTTGAAGACTTGTAATGGATTGACAAAGGGCTTCCCTATAACAAATGGTTTGCATCAAGGATCGGTATTGAGCCCTTTCCTTTTTACATTGGTTATAAATGAAGTGACAAGGCCAGTCTAAGATGAGGTACCTTGGTGTATGCTATTTGTAGATGATATTGTATTGGTGGATGAAACTGAAATTGGGGTTAATGCCTGGTTGGATCAATGGAGACAAATGTTGTGGAATCTATCTTGAGGATTTAAGCTAAGTTAGAGTAAAACTGAGTATATAAAATGTTATTTTGGGTCACAGTTGGGGAAAATGTAGGAATGGTGAGGTTGGACGAAAAAGATCTGGTGAGTGTATGCTTTAAGTATCTTTGGTCAATCATCCAAAATAATGATTGATGATATTGACCAAGATGTGGCTCATATGATTAAGTTATGGTGACTTAAATGGAGATTAGCTACGGGAGTGTTGTGCGATTTAAGTATCCCTCTAAGGTTGAAGGGAAAATTTTACAGGACTACAATAAGACCAGTATTGCTCTATGACACAGAATGTTAGATCTCCAAAAAAGAGCATGTTCAAAAGGTAAGGGTCACTAAGATGCGGATGTTAAGATGGATATGCGGGAATACTCTACGGGATAGAATTAGAAATGAAATTTATGTGAGAAAGTTGGTGTTGCAGACATTGCAAGGAAGCTAAGAGAAAATCATTTGCAGTGGTTTGGGCATGTAAGACTGAGACCTCAAGGGGCACCGGTGCGAAGATTGGAATAATGGGACCAGAAAGATTTTAGAAGAGGTAGATAGAGCCCAAAAATAACTTGGTGGGAAGGAGTTAAAAAGGATTTGAAGCAATTGGATTTGTAAGAGAATGAGGCTTTCGATTGTACGAAGTAGAGGAGGAAAATCTACGTGGATSAATTCCCGAAATAGTCATTTTTGGTTCATGTTAGCTAACCCCACTTATGGGAATAAGGCTTTGATTAATTGATTGATTGATTGATATTTATTTATTGATTGCTATCAATATTACTATTATTATTACTAAACAAAATAGCTGGTCATATTAATGATCATAGATGGTAATTTTGTAGTATTCCATGAGTTTGAAGTAAGGCACATATGAGCTTTTTTCTTGTAGTTTTTGAGATTTATAATGAGGACATTGTTAATTCTCGCCCCTAATAACTAACAATCACCCTAAAATATTTACAAAACTTATTAAAAAAAACCCTTACTCATTATGTCACCTTATCCACACCCTCCCACACCCATTCACCACGACACCAACAATTTCTCTCTCTAAACTGAACTCCTAAGTCACCCATAACCACCACCTCATGGATGATCCTATCAGCCACCACCTATAAAAGACCAATGATAAAATTCAAGACCCGAGAGGCAGTTGAGGTGGCAAGGCTAGGAAAGAACAGGAGTAATTGGCAACTGCTTCTGGAATTTTAGCAAGTACCATGGGACTTGAGYAAATTTCAAAAGCAAGTCTCATGGGACGTGCGACTACAACATCCGCAAATATAAAAAAATGAAGCACATTACATCTACAAATCAAACTCTAGTCTCGTGGGACTTGTGTCTACAATAGACGTACGTCCCATGGGACTTGCTTCTGAAATTTCCTCAAGTCCCATGGGACTTGCTTCTAAAATTTCCTCAAGCCCCATGGGACTTGATAAAATTCCAAAAGGAAGTATCATAGGTCCTGTGGAAATCCCATATGTAAAATTTGATTTTAATATATTTTTTAAAAAAGTACTTGTACGTGAGGATGAGGTGATGGTGGAGACGACGGTTTGTGGAGTGGGTCCGACATGTGTAGTCCAGCGACAGTCCTCCGACAAGTCCATGGTGGTGGAGAAGAGAGGATGAGGAGGAACAAAGAGTCTTTGGATATTAAAAGACTAAAATGGGAACTTCAAGCAAATAATAGGGGCAAAAGTTAGCAATGAGGGGCAAGAATTAGTAAGGTAGTTATATTGATGGCATAGCAAAGCTGCTTGTATATTTGATTCTTGGATAGGTTGTGAACTTGCAATTACCTCAATTGCAGGGATATGGATTTACATTAGAATGTTGGTAAACCTTTCATTAGGGGTGACAGTTTAGGTTGTAACCAGCTTGGTTAACTGAACTGTTTTCAACTTGAAGGTAATTAACCTGAATTAAAAGTGATCCCTAACTTGAAATTWAACTAAACTGAAAGTGATCTGAATTGTTTTAACCTGAAAAATACTAACCCGAACTATAATAAAACTGAACCAAAATTAGCTTGAACTGGAGTTGACTTGTAACTAAACCGCTAAAACTATGGACAAACCTAAACTAAACTAAATTATTATCAACCCGTTTCGTTATTGAAACTGAATTGAACTGAATTATTTTCAACCCGTTACATAATTAAATCCGAACTCAAATCAACCAAAACAGTTTGAACCATATTGTCTAATTTTGAAATCACTTTCAATTCCGATTTTGTTTAATCTTAAATATATAGTTTTAAAACAACATTAACCCTAAAACACCCAACAACTTGTATAACTTCAATATTAAAACATCATATTCGATAAATAGTCTAACCTTATGCTCTAGTTTTGACAAGAATAGCTTGTAATACATAATTTACAAACTATTAAGTAAAGAAGATACCTAATATATTAATAAATAACCCGATCAACCAAACACGAAATTGAACAAATCGAATACAAACTTGATCGAACAACCCGAACACAAATCGTTTATGGGAGTTTACTTAAACAGCCCGGAACACATTCAAACTAAAATGATTTCATCCTGACCGCTAACGTCGTGAGACTGAACTGTGCTTGATACGTATCCAAACAAGAATTCATTTGACTTTGATGTTGAAAAGAGGCAAGCTTGGATGAGAAGAATWGCATGGACATCAAACCAAGATCATGTGGCCAAAACCCTAGATTCTATCTAGGTTAGGAATTTCAATTCCTACTCTATCTTTAAATGCTTTCTTTAGATTTTTTAGCTCCAAGGTTTTGGGATCCACTTGGATTCYTTTTACTTGGTTTMMCTTAGTTTAATTATTTGTTTTCAGATTTATTTTTCRTTAATTAGAGTTAGATATATTTTAGGAAAGTCTAGGAAAATATCTTATCTTAGGTGTGTGATATCAGATTGTTAAGATATATCCTAACCAACTTGGATATATCCTAACCAACTAGATATATATCATATCTTAGATTATAGCAGATCCTTAAAGCCTATAAATAGGTCACAAAAGCTGTAAACTAAGACATACAACAAATACAATTACTTTTAATATACAATTCAGAATTTTGCATCAATTCGTGCACTTGCTTAACAATCAATTCAAGAGTGTTTAGAGAGTTAATTTTATCAAATTACTTAGTTCCAGGAGTGGTCTAGGTGATTGGATCAGTCCCAAGCAATTCGTTCCATGAGTGGTTGGATTTCTTGTCATATCAGGTTCGTTTTCAACATTAAAACTTCAAGAAAGGGTTCAAGAACGGATCTTTATTTCAAGATTGCAACGTTTTTAAAACTTAATTAAATAAAAGGGGTAGAATCCGCATCAAATTGGTATCAGAGCTCATAGGTTGCAGCCCGCCCGAAGGGACAAACGTTCAACAAATTCGCTGCCAGAAAATCCAGTTCACAGGTGCAAAACATTCAATATGTTTCTCTTTTGTTTTTGCGATTTTTTTTTTTGTGTTTCTTTCGTGGATTTTGGCCTTCTATGGGTCTACTTTGAGACTATAAAATTTGAGAATTTTTCGAGTACGTTTTCTATTTTTTCTGGATTTATTCTCTCAACTGGTCCAAAATCACTTCAATCCAGCGCTGCTGAATGTTTTTGGTTTCTGCGAGTTCGTTATTGATCTTTTTCCAGAAATTCCAATTTGAGGGTGTTCTCAAAACATCAAAGTTGTGATCTGGAAAGTTTGGTTACGTTTAGTGCAATAACGAATTAATAGCACCTATTTACTTTGTCTTCAAAATACTGTCCACTTGTGGGTTGTTATCATGGCTGAAAAGATGATGCAACAACTCATGGATGATTTTCACAAGAAGTTTGAGATTATAGACAAGAGAAATGAGCAACTGCAAGATCAAACTAATGCTAGGTTTGATGCTTTTGCCAAATTACTTCTTGCAAACACGAAGAAGAAAAAGAAGAAAAACAGCGATGATGAGTCCTCTAGTGGTGAAAAGAGTGATTTTAAACAATCAATAATTGATGATAGGGGTATCAAGCTCGAAGACTTTACTGGTCTTGGAAGTCCAGAATATTTTCTTGAGTGGGAAAGGCAAGTAGAGAAGATTTCTGACTACAAAGGGTTTGATGATACACAAAGATTCAAGATTGCTTACATAAGACTCACGAAAAACGCAGGTATATGGTTTGAATCCCTCAAAGCAAGACGTACTAGGGCAGGTAAGAAAAAGATCTCAACTTBGACTGATTTAAAGCGTAAATTACGTGCCAAGTATTTACCTGATGATTTTGAGCAAATTCAATACTTGAAATTGACTACTCTCACACAAGATACTTTAAAGTGTGAACGAATATATTGCTGAATTCGATAGATTAACGACTATGTGTGACTTGAATGAAAAGGAACCCATGAGCATTGCTCGTTTTATTAAAGGTCTCCATCGACCTATTGCTAGAAAGATTGAGTTAAACACTTATAGTTCTTTCAATGACGTATGCAAATTGGCCCTAAAAATTGAGAATCATTGGAATGAAGACAAGAAGGGTGGACCTTATGCTAGCAAAGGGGCTGGTTCGTCCAAGCCTAAATCTTCTCATGATACGAATTCAAGCTCTTATAAGGGTTTTGACTCCAACAAAGATACGACCAAAATAGAAGAGAAGAAAAGTTCTGAGAAACCAAAGTTATTTGTGCCACATGAGGAATTTGAGAGTCGAAGAAGGTGCTTCAAGTGTCAAGGGAAGGGACATATTGCTKGTGAATGTCCTAACAGAAAAGCTCTTACTATAAAGCAATACTATGAGTGGGAAGAAGATGAGAAGCATATGATTATACTCCCTGAATCAGATAAAGAGAAATAGTCCTTTAGCGAGGAGGAGGCAGAGGATGTTTTTGCTGAAGATGGTGGTCAAATGTTAGTGGTTCGACAAGTCTTACATGCTGAACTTATCCCAACTGTTGATCAAAGGGAAAGCTTAGCTTGTTCCATACTAGATGCAAGATAGGTGATYCTACTTGTAGGGTGATAGTGGATAGTGGGTCATGCACTAATGTGGCCTCAACTGAGATGGTAAGTAAACTAAATCTCCCAACTCGTGATCGTGCAACACCTTATAAGTTATGTTGGCTTGATGATTCTAAAGGCCTACGTGTGAAGAAACAAGCATTGGTGAACTTTTCGATTGGAAACTACAAAGAAGAGTTCTGGTGTGATGTGGTTCCAATGAGTGTTTGTCATATACTCTCAGGGAGGCCTTGGCAATATGATAGAAAGGTGAAACATGATGGAGAAACCAATGTGTATACGCTTAAGGTGGGTAACCAAAAAATCCGTTTACAACCATTATCTCCAAAAACATATGCGGTAAGCTCAGCTGATCAATTGAATTCCAGCTTGTTTTATTATGCAACGGAGCCAAAAAGAGAACCAAATGGAGTGATTGATCTCAAAAGGAAGAGCAAACTCATTCATCGGGACAATGTCGACTTATCTCCTTATTTGGATGATACGAATTTGAGGGCAAATTCTTTTGAAGAGGGGGAGAATGATACGTATCCAAACAGGAATTCATTTGAATTTGATGTTGATAAGAGGCAAGCTTGGATGAGAAGAATAGCATGGACATCAAACCAAGATCATGTGGCCAAAACCCTAGATTCTATCTAGGTTAGATCCAATTCCTACTCTATCTTTAAATGCTTTCTTTAGATTTTTTAGCTCCAAGGTTTTGGGATCCACTTGGATTCGTTTACTTGGTTTGGCTTAGTTTAATTATTTGTTTTCAGATTTATTTTTCCTTAATTAGGATTAGATATATTTAGGAAAGTCTAGGAAAATATCTTAGTTTAGGTGTGTGATATCAGTTTGTTAAGATATATCCTAACCAACTTGGATTTCCTAACCAACTAGTATATATCATATCTTAGATTATAACAGATCCTTAAAGCCTATAAATAGGTCACAAAAGCAGTAAACTAAGACTACAACAAATACAATGCTTTTAATATACAATTCAGATTTTGCATCAATTCGTGCACTTGCTTAATAATCAATTCAAGAGTGTTTTGAGAGTTAAGTTTATCAAATTACTTAGTTCCAGATGGTTCAGGTGATTGGATCAGTCAAGCAATCGTTCCAGGAGGTGGTTGGATTTCTTGTCATATCAGGTTCGTTTTCAACATTAAAACTTCAAGAAAGGGTTCAAGAACGGATCTTTATTTCAAGATTGCAACGTTTTTTAAACTTGAATAAATAAAAGGGTTAGAATCCGCATCAGTACTGCTCCCCAAAAAGAAGCAAACTGTTTGGCCCATCACCGAAATTGGCCCAAAGTGAACAGAATTGGATTGTTTGACCAAAACAACCCACTGGAGCCTGAACCCAACTGAACTTAACCTGTTTGGGTTAATCCAAAACATTATCGACAACCTGATTTAACACCCCTACTTTTCATCTTTTTAATACAAAATTAAAGACTTTTATTACTTAAGTTTAGCAAGTTACATGGTTAAATGTTATTAATATCAACATCAGAGTCGAAAAAGCACTTGATGCTATAGTTGGTTGCTTCAAACAAGAGTATATATCAGAATCCCAAATAGAAAGAAAAGGGTAATAATGGTTTCTTTATATGAAATGCTATTAGAGAGAAGTACAMAATGACTTAAAATAATGTCCACTTTTCACGTTTAATGTCCATATACCCTCTAAAAAATTAGCTTGTTGATAAATTTTTTTTGGGTTTTTTCTATAAAATACCCCTGAGTTTTCGCATTTTCTACAAAATACACCTAATGTGTGTTTTGTCTACAAAATGCCCCCGAGTTATTAAACCCTTCCACAAGATTACCAAAATGGTTAACTTTAACCAAAGATGGTTAATTATAACATTTAAAAAATTAAAAATTAATAAAAATTAAAAACCAATACCCTCCCACCACCGTATTCATCCCAACTACACCACTCCTCCACAAACACCAACACCACCAGCCTAGCCACCAAACATCGCACCACAACCACCACCCTCCTCACCAACACCAACACCAACACCAACACCAACACCAACAACAGCGCCACAACAGCAACCACAATCGAAACCCACCCACCTTCAACACCATTTCGAACACCATCATCGCACCATCTTCAACTTCGAACACCATTGCACCACCTTCAACTTCGAAACCCACCCACCTTCAACACCTTCTACCCCATTCGAAACCCAATCAGATTGATACGGTTGAACAATTGAGATTATGATCAAACAAGAGATCAGCAAGAAGATAAGCACAAAAGAAGCTTAAGGAAAAGAAAGAAAACAGAGATGAGAGAACTAGAGAGAGAAACTTGAGATGAGAAGAAGAGAATTGAGTTTGTTATTACTTAGTTATCAGAGTACAAGCTAATGAGTGTACTTATACAACAATTAGAATCAAAACGATACTAACAAACTCAACAGAAAAGCATAACAGATTTTCCCACCAAAAATGCAAAAATATAACAAACTGATTAACAAACTATTAATTCAGCTATGAACTAATAATATTGTAACATTCCTTCCCCCTTAAAAGAAGCCTTGACCTCAAGACTTTAGATAGGAAATTAAGGAAATTTAAGCTCAAAATCCTCAACAAAGACACAAGTGGCATCCAAAGGTGCCTGGCCTTCCCATTGCACTCGGTACGGCACAACAGCCTGGTTTTGAAACTTGATGGTTCTGCGATCAAGAATTGCATGAGTAGTTACAGCATCAACATCCTTACCTTGCAGCCAAGTAGGAATATAGGTAGCCAAAGGCAAGGTTCCATAAAATTTCTTCAATTGGGAAACATGAAAGACATCATGAACCCTATATCCTGCAGGCAAGTTTAGTTTGTAAGCGACTTTGCCAATGGCTGCAGCTATCTGAAAAGGACCATAAAACTTATAGGAGCAAGTTTTTGTGAAGTCCTAGCTTAAACTGAAGATTGCCTGTAAGGTTGAAGCTTGAGCCAAACCCAGTCTCCAATTGAAAAACTCCTTTCAGTTATGTGTTTGTCAGATTGTTGCTTCATTTTGTTTTGTGCCCTAGTGAGATAGAATTTAACCTTCTATAATACCTCCTCCCTCCTCTGCAAGCTCCTATCTACTTTATCCACCATAGATTCACCAGCTAGGTAAGGAAGATACAATGGTGGTGGTTGACCATAGACAATCACATAAGGAGTCATTTGAATGGCAGAGTGAAAGTTAGTGTTATATCACCACTCAGCCAAAGGCAACCAAAAGTTCCATTTCTTGGCCTCATCCCCACACATGCACCTTAAATATTCCTTAAGGCATCTATTGACAACCTCAGTTTGGCCATCAGTTTCAGGGTGATATGCAGAAGACAACAAAAATTCAGTCTCATGCAGACTAAAAAGACCTTGCCAAAATTGACTTAGGAATACAGCTTCCCTGTCACTAACAATTCTTCTGGGCCACCCATGCAATTTAAAAACATTATCTAAGTAGACTTGTGCTACTTGTAATGCTGTAAATGGATGAGAAAGTGGCATAAAGTGCGTTGACTTGCTGAATCTATCAACAACTACAAAGATTACCTCATAAACACCTGACGTGGGCAACCCTGTAATGAAGTCCATAGAGATGTCTAACCAAAAACCACTAGGAATTGGTAGTGGTTGCAACAAACCTGGATAAGGAAGATTTTCATGCTTAGAAGCCTGATAGACCTTACATTGTCTGACAAATACCCTGACATCTCTAGTCAATGCTTTCCAATAAAAGAAAGATGTGACGCTCCTCTTTGTGTTATCCTTGCCTGAATGACCACCCTCAGGAGCAGAATGCAACCAACTGATAATATGAAGTCTTAGTGCTTTGTTAGGTCCAACAACAAACTTTCTTGTCCTCCTTAACATTTCATCTTGCATGCTATACTTGTTGATGACAATTGTTTACTGCAATTGATTGATAATGCCCAAAAGACCCTGATCCAATTGATAGCTGGCCTTGATAGAGTTTGTTAAATCTGAAGAAATGACAAACAAAGCCATAAGTAATATGTCAGCTCCCTGAACTCTGGATAATGCATCAGCTACAACATTGTCCTTCCCCTTCTTGTACACAATCTCATAATCAAATCCCATTAATTTGAAGAGCCACAATTGTTAGAATGGTGTGGAAACTTTCTATTATAAGAGTGATTTCAAGCTCTTCTAGTCAGTATGAACAATGAAGTGAGTTCCCATGAGATACTACTCCCAATTTTGAGTGGCAAACATTATTGCCAGAAGCTCTTTTTCATAGACTAAGAGCTTCCTCCATTTAGGACCCAAAGACTTACTTATGTAAGCTAATGGATGGCATGTTTGCATAAGAACAGCTCTAATGCCCTCTTAGAAGCATCAGTGTGTACTTCAAAGACTTTTGAAAAATCGGGTACACAGGAGCTGTAATCAAAGCTCTTTTCAATGCAATGAAGCTTTCTTGAGCCTTATCAGACCACTTGAAAGCCACCAACTTGAGCAAATCATTCAATGGTCTACTCAAAATAGAGAAATTTTGAACAAATTTCCTATAATACCCAGCCATTCCCAAAAAWACTTTTGACTTCCTTTTGAGTAGTAGGAATAGGCCAACTTTCTATTGCAGCAATCTTAGATGGATCAATCTCAACACCTTCAACAGAAATCAAATGACCAAGGTATTCTATTTTCTACTACACAAAAGCACATTTTCCCAACTTAGCATACATTTTGTTCTTCCTCATCAAATCAAACACTGCAGCCAAATGATTCCAATGATCATCCAATGACTTGCTATACACAAGTATATCATCAAAAAAGACTAGCACACACATTCTCAACAATGGTCTGAACACTTTGTACATCCAGTTCTGAAATGATGCAGGAGCATTAGAGAGGCCAAAAGGCATTACTAAATATTCATAATGCCCTGAGTGTGTCCTGAAAGCAGACTTGAATTGAAGACATCAAAATGGTGGACTTTGAGCTGGTGATATCCATACCTTAAATCCAACTTGGTGAAAATTGTAGCTCCTGAGAGCTCATCAATRAATTCATCAATTAGTGGAATAGGAAACTTGTTCTTTATAGTCCTCTTATTAAGTTCCCTGTAGTCCACACATAACCTCCAAGTACCATCTTTTTTGCCCACCAAGACTACAGGAGAAGCAAAAGGACTAGAATTGTCCTGGATAACCCCATATCCAACATGTCTTGAACAAGCTACTCTATGATATCTCTTTGCCTCAAAGGATATTTATAAGGCCGAATACTCACAGGCCTAGAACCCTCCTCCAGTGGAATATTATGATCAAAGACTCCCCTCTCTGGAGGAAGCTCAGTGGCATCCTCAAAGATATCAGCAAATTCCAACTTTAGTCTATCTAACTCTGGCCAATTTTGAATTTTTGAAACCATTGTATTTCCATTTAGATCAGATTGGTTCATTTTTTTTAGCAACATTTGTAACTTGCATAAGACACAACTATACAGCATCATCAAAGAATTTTACAGATGGAGTTCCTTCCAACAATTTCACCCTTTTTGGTCCCACCCCAAGTAAGGTGATACCAACTCCTTTCAACTAAAATCTCATTGTTAGGTTCTTGAAGTCCCAACTGATAGATCCCAAGGTAGACAACCATTGAACTCCTAACAACATATCACATCCTCCTAAAGCAATCAACAAAACATTAGCTTGAAATTCATGCCCTTGCATTACCCAATGGAAACTCTTACACACATGCATACATTGGAGAGAATTCCCATCGGCTACTGTTACTGATTGAGGTGGAATGGGCTCCATAGCACACCCTAATTTCTTGGCTAATGACAAATCCAAAATATTATGTGTACTACCATAATCAATAAGGATGTGAAATTTTTTATTCTGCACCTTTCCTTGAACCCTCATAGTGTGATAATGTTGATTACCAGTCAAGGCAATGACAAAAAGGAAGGGTTCTTATTCTTGCATGAAATTTGACTCATCATCCTCACAACTCTTCAAATCATCCATAGCTAGAACTTCCACAGTAAACAATTGTGGTTCCTTAAAGGGGCATTTGTGGTTTTTGTCATATGGCTTATCACAAAGGAAACATAGTCCCTTAGCAATTTTCTCTTGTCTGATATCCTAAGGTACATAGTTGTCAGGCTTTTGGGTTCTTTGGGAAAATTTTTGGGGATTGGGTTTAATTTGTGGGTTTGGTAACAAGGGTGGCTTATTATTATTGCTCAAAGCAAGAATGAAGGCATTTGAGGGAGAAACAAGGTGTGAATTATTGTGGTAAGGAGTGGGTTGTTTTTGTGGTATAGGTTGCATGTGGGAAATAGATTCTTCTTGTAATCTAGCAAATTCAATAGCTTCTGACATGGAAGTAGGTTTGAAAGCTTTAACAAATGGCTTGACAGTAGGTTTAAGGCCCCAAATAAAATAATCAAGCAAATAGGTATCAGGCAAAAAATGATCCAATTGCATCATCACAGATCTTAAATTCTCAAATGAGTCAATGTAATCCTCAATTGAGCCATGCTGTTGAAGTCTATTAAATTGCTCTACTACATTACTCCTAAAATCATCCCTAAATCTTGCAGTAACATCAACAACAAAATCATTCCAATCAACCACAACATTTCTCCTGACAGACAAGTAGCTCATCACCCAACTCTCAGCCTTACCAATTATATGCAAAGAGAAAATATCAACTTTCTGATCATCCGAGATTTTACACAAAGAAAAGTATTTACAACACTTCTTAATCCAAATTCTAGGCAAAGAACCATCAAATTTTGGGAATTCAAGTTTAGGGTTCATACCAATTGGCCTTTTAGGAGTATCAAAATCAAAAAATGAAGTTGGAGTTGCAGATTCTTCCTGGTTTGCCTGAAATTTTGCATTAAAGACACCAATTCCGCAAACCTCTGCTCAAAGATCTTGTTTTGATCTTCCAATCATTGATTCTGCTCATCATCCTCCTCTCCAAAGATTTAATGTGTTCCTCCATTGTTGATTTGCTTCGAGTTACAATTGGCGCTAGAACTCTAGCTCAAATGAACAGAACTTCGAATAACAGTGAAAGATGCTATGGTGGGTACAAACAAAAGGGCAAGTGATGTTTGGAGAAAGGTGCCCCCTGTTGCGTGGAATCCAACTCAATCAGAGAAGCCTTACCTCCTTCTGCCAAGAGAACTAAAGAGTTTGGAATGCCATTAGAGAAGGATGGCTAGTGATTTTACTACAATGGAGTGCTGCATACGACGAGGCTGGAAGATCGGATAGAAGCGATCTAAGTGAAGTCGACCGTCTTCAAAGGGCAAGTCGTCTATTCTCCATGACTTCTAAGCCAAAACCACATAACTTTACTTACCAACGTGCTTGGGAAATGGTTAGGAAGGACCCAAAGTTCAGGGATAAATTGAGATAGAGAATGTCGAAAGATGAGAGAGTTGCTTGTGCTGTTGATGATGATGGAAGCAGTGGTAGTGGGAAATGGTCTAGGACTGAGGGTTCTATTCAAGGTGAAACTACTACAGCTAGCTACTCGTCGGGAGGAATACCTCGCCCTGAGGGTGTAAAAAAAAAAAAAGCAAAGTCTAAGCGTAACAAGGGCACAACAACACCTGATGAGGATGGTTTCATTGGTCAGCAGATGAAGTTAAACATCGAGAAATGCAAAACTGAATACAGCCTGAAAGAGAAGAAGTACAAACTCGAACTTCAAAAGGAAATGAGAAAGCAGAGACAAGTTGAAATTGAGCGACAACTAGAGCAAGATAGGATGAATATGGAACACAAGAAGATGAAAGTGTAGTTTCTGCAAGCTATGCTGTCAAAGGGAAGCCCTCCAACACCTGCTAAAGACGCGTACAAGGATCACAACAACACTTGTTTCACGGTGTAGTTTACGTGGTGTGGGAAGAAGTGTACGGGCAATCGAGCAATTAAAATATCTAGTTTATGGCGAGTGGAAACCAACAACAACACTTGTTTCACGGTGTAGTTTACATGGTGTGTTTAAATTTCTAGTTTATGTTTTATTTTAATGTACTTGAATTTGCAGTTTCCATTGTACTTTATGTTCTAAGTTGGTTTGTTGTTTAGTGTGCTAAGTGAGATTGACTTTGTTTTAATTTCTAGTTTATGTTGTAATGTGTACGCTTTTCCTGAAATAAATAAATCAGGTATTTGTTACAAATACCTCACTTATTTTCTAACAAAAGGAAGAATTTTTCAGAAGCATCAAATGTTTTCTGACAAAGTCACAATATAATCACAAGCTTCAATTATTTTCTGATAAAGATTCAATTATTTTTTGAAAACGAATCAATTATTTTCTGAAAAAAGGAAGATTTTTTCAGAAGCATCAAATATTTTCTGACAAAGTTACAATATAATCACATGCTTTAATTATTTTCTGCGAAAGATTCAATTATTTTCTGAAAATGAATCAATTATTTTTCGAAAAAAGGAAGTTATTTTCAAAATCATCAAATATTTTCTGACAAAGTGACAATTTTCACATGCTGCAATTATTTTCTGAAAAGCCTGAAAACATTAATAATTTCTATAGGTTCTTCATCACCTTACATTTTCTAATAAATAAGCACATAACAAACCGAGCATACAGATAGTAGTACAGAAAAAACATTCAAACTTTCTTACTAAAAACCAAAGCATGTTTAGATTTCCAATTAGCTCTTCCTCAAGTTCTAGCTCCTCAAATTCAAATTTAAACAATGAATTTGATTAACTAGTAAAACAATATATGTTCAACCAAACACAAAACGAAAACAAAAGTGGCTCGAGGAGAAGAGTTGAAAGAAATAAAGACCTAGGCCATGCTCAATTGCTCAATGATTACTTTGTGGAGAATTGTGTTTATAATGAAAACCAATTTCGTTGCAGATTTCGAATGCAAAGGCCTTTGTTTTGTCGAATTATGGACAAGGTGGTCGAAGGAGATGTTTGGTTTCAACAACGTCGCCATGCTGCTGGGAGGCTTGGTTTGTCACCGATGCAGAAGTGCACCGCTGCAATGAGAATGTTGGCATATGGTGTGGCCGCAGATGCGGTGGATGAGTACTTACGAATGGGTGAAACGACCGCAAGGTTGGCATTGAGTCACTGTTGTCAAGGGATCATTTCAAACATTGGAAATAAGTACTTGAGGAGGCCTACTGTTGGAGATTTACAACGAATGCTTTACCAGAACGAACATTGAGGTTTCCAGGCATGATCGGCGGCATTGATTGCATGCATTGGCAATGGAAGAACTGTCCGGCGACCTGGAAAGCAAAATATGCAGGTCGATCTTACACTGCAACGCTTATTCTAGAAACGATTGCTAATCAAGATTTATGGAATTGGCATGCTTTCTTTTGAATGCCTAGCTCCTGCAACGATCTTAATGTCCTTTATAGATCTATTGTGTTCGATGAGGTGCTACAAGGTGTTTCACCGCCTACAACTTTTACTGTCAATAACCACACTTACCACTACGGCTACTATTTAGCAGACGGAATCTATCTGAAATGGCCTACATTTATACATAGGGATGCAAGCGGGACGGGTCAAATAGGAGACCCGCCCCATCGGGGCGGGGATGGGTCTTGGTTTGATGGGCCATGGGGCGGGGATGGGTATAAAACTTATACTCACACCGTGGGGATGGGAATGGGGATGGTTTTTAAGTAATACCCGCCCCATCCCCGCCCCGCCCCGTCCCCGCTCAGCCACATGCACTATGTATTAAAAGGCTAAAATTGTATTTATTAATGTGTTATACTACTATTGTACATTTGTATTGTGTACTAAACTTAAAGGCCTTATAAAATTAAGGGTTTTTTAATATTAATTAAGGAAAGCACATTATACAAAAGCAATTTACTCTGTACAATTTTTATTTCATTCGTCGAATCATGTTTCTAGTTTGACTTTTTGTATTTTTCAATTATTCAAAGAAATCAGAAAATAAAAAATAGTTGCAATAGGTGGGTATTTGATGGGGATTTGACGGGTGATGGGGCAGGTACAATGGGTATTAGACGGGGATGAATACCCATATGGGTGATGGGTCGGGGATGGTTTTAAGTGCATACCCATCAGGGCGGGGATGGGGATAAAATGTATACCCACGACAAGGACGAGGATGGGGATGGGAAATGCAATACCCGCCCCGCCCCGTTTGCATCCCTATTTATACAAGGTATTACGCATCCTCAGGTAATGAAGGACAAATTGTTTGTAGATAAACAAGCAGCGGCTCGTAAAGACGTTGAACGAGCCTTTGGAGTTTTACAAGCTCGGTTTGCAATAATAATACGCCAACCATCACTTGCCTACGATGAAGACATTTTGTCTGACGTAATGAAAGCTTGTATGATTCTCCCCAACATGATTGTGGAGGACGAACGACACAACTACACAAGAGCGGATGTTTTACGTCGATACTATAAGGAAGATCGCCCACAAGGCTCTAGAGCTAGCACAAGTGGCTCGGTAAACAATGATGAGCCTTTTGAATTCAATGTCAGACAACCGGGCAACATCGACTCCGAGGCGTACCTCAATCGAAGGGTTGATGTTCGTGATAGAGAAAAACATTTAGCACTAAAACGTGATTTGATATAACATATTTGGCAACACTACCGTCGCCACGCTGAGTGAAGGGTTTATTTCCGTAGTATTCTTGTTAAGCATGATATGTCTTTTTTAAAATTTTAGCCGTATTTGTATGTCAATGCTTTTAATAATGTTGGTGTATGGTCTTCTTGTATTTTTGTTATTGTTAATAAAAATTATTTATTTATTAATGAAAATAATCACGTAATTTTTAAGTATTCTTACATAATTAAGTATAACGTTAAATAAATTTTTTTTCACATACTATTTTTAATTTTATTAACTAATCGTGATTAATTAATTACAAAATATTATTAACTTAAATATGTTTAATATAAAAACAGGAGTGGAAAAAAAAAAGATCATGTGTAAATATGGTGGGGTATAGGAAAAAGTAGGAGAGAGTAGTGAGAATTTTTTTTTCGATCACTGTTGTGGAGGTAAAAGTTAAGTTGAAGAAAAATTGGATGGAAGAGAGAGTAGTGAGAAATTTTTTTTCCTCTCCACTACAAGTGCTCTAAGCAAAATAAACATTTGTAGTACATTGCACAAACTCCAATACATATTTTTAAAAATATACACCACCACAATTAATCACCACTATTGTGATTGTATTTGAAAGTTGGACCCACAATAGATCACACCACTATTGCACCTAGAAAATCAAACTCATTAACCATGCAAACAATCGACGTTCATCATCCATTGAGCAAATTCCATAATTGAAATAAATTGCATGGAAACGAAACAAATTCCCAGCAAAATGCCTAGGAAAATGGCCCAAAATCATCACTAAATAAATTTCACTCAAAACCACTACAAATCTTCTTCTCTTTTAATTTGTCCAATCACTTCGATCTATCAGAGTTCTCTTAAAGAGGATAATTAATAGTGTTTGCACCCACCCTATTAAAAAGGTCGGCCGATCCATAGACTAACGAGTTTTCTAAAATATTTTGTTAATGATAATATTTCAAACTAAAACATGTCTTAAATGGAAAATAATTAACAATTCGCTAAAGAATTTCATACAAGAAAAATTCAAAATATAATAATTAATTCGACCACTACATATGTGTCTTGAATCATATTTAACAAAAACATAACATAATTGTGAAATTTTCTAAAAGATTAATGAGATTATTGTCAGTATTATGTTACGTAGTACTCCATATTACATTTGACAAAACAAAAATATTTGAAAATAAAGACAATAGGGTGAAAGTATAAAATTAAAGAATAGAACGGTTTATTTAATACTTTAGTACTCCCTCCGTTCCTTGAAGTTCCTACCACTTCCCTCATTTGGACGTTCRTTGAAGTTCCTACCACTCCCACTTTATTCCATTTTAGGAAACTTTATATTATTTTTTTAATTATGGTGGTCCACCATGTGGAACCCATCATACCACTTGCAATACACTCATGTGTATTAAACAATGTAATTTTCTTTGTTTCTCTCTCCAATCTAAATCTACTTTTTAACCRCACTTCTCATATAATATTAGTTTTTATATTTTACACCCAAATAGTATATGGTAGGAACTTCAAGGAACGGAGGGAGTAGGAGTTTTGGTTAATTTTTATGAAATTTTAAACAAAATTAGATTGTTATATGTATAAAACTAGTTTAGGGCCCATGCGATACACGGTATTTACTAAATTTATTTATTAAAACTATATAAAGAGTGAAATAAATTTGTAATTTAACATTTGTCAATAAAATTTATATTGTATAAGAGTCCAGGACCCATGTAATACATGTATGATATTTACTAAATTTATTCACAATATAGTTCTCTAAAGTTATTATATAAAATTGCAATTAAATATGTGTAGAGAACTTTTGTACTCTCGCCATTCGACTAAATTCATGTCATCAGGGAATTCCGTACTATTCATTGGTAGTGAAAATCTTCTAAATTCCCATCGATATATATATATATTATATAATATAATATATATATATATATATATATATATATATAATATATATATATATAATATATATTAATTATGATATTGATGAGTACGAGTATACATCATTTGTTTAGATTCAGACTTAACTACTCCGTATAGTAAAATTGATTTATTTTGTTTTTATAAATTTATTATGATAATATTGTTTGTATAGTACGCATAATAATATCTCTATTATATAAGTGAAGGGGGAGCAATGGTGTCCCCTCTAAATTTACTTTACTACCCTCACACATTAAGAAAATAACAAAACAACAAGAAAACATTTCTAAAAATAATTCAATTAACCCTAATCAATGRACAYCAATTAAGTCAATTTTCAACTAAATTAACAATTAAATCAACTATTATACCTTATTATTAATTGAATGTTCGTGTATTTGACGAAAAAATTACTAAATTCAATGAAAATAATGATCAAGGACAATAAGTCAATTAATTTTACAAGAAGAAAATTTATAATTCAAAAAATTTATAAAAAAAACTAAAATCATATAATTGACGCACTGAGAAAATTAATTACTCCGTACTCAATTTTAAAATAAAATAAAATAAAATAAATATTCAATCAAAAATGAAAGACATTGATCTTCAAATCTAAAGCATTACAATTTCGAAGATATGAACATGTTTTACTGTTAAATAAATTTATTATCAAATGCAAAGTTTCCGCACGCATCGCGTGCACATAAAAACTAGTTATTATATAATAAAAGATATGACTTTGTCAAAATTTTACTTAAAATAAATAGATTTCGTTTAATGTGTTACTCCGTATATTATATTGATTGATATTCCAATTTTATAAATATTTATAAATTATATATTGATAAGAAGTACCTTCTAGAATTAAGTAAAAATATTATTTATTATTTATTAGCTATTAGATTTAATTAATATATTATATAAGTAATTTTACAAAAACCGAAATAATAAAAAAACTTCAATTAAATATGTGTAAAGGAACTATTTTACTCCCGTCATTCAACTAAATTCATGTCATAAGGGAATTTAGTAGTATTCGTTAGTAGTGGGAATCTTTTAAAATTCCATCAATATATAAGAATGAGTATAATCATGTACTCTGTATTTAAAGAATTTAGATTCAATAATTACAGTAAAAAATTGATTTATGATTATTGTCATACTACCTCCGTTTCTGAATAATTGCACCGGTTTGACAATTCCACTATTCACAGGGAGCACTTTGACCAAGTTTTACACTTTACACGTAATGAAAAATATATTCAAGTGCGATCTCGTTAGATTCGTCTCGTTAAATACTATATTAATATCTAGTTTTTATAATTTTTCATTAATCATAATTATAGTTATTAACGGTCAAATTTGTGTCTCGGCAAGCGTGAAAAGTAAACTGGTGCAATTATTCAAAAACGGAGGTAGTATATGTTTTATAAAATTTATTACAATAATATTGTATAATTTGTATTGTATAGTACGGAGTAATAATATTAAAATATAATAAAAGACAAGTCTTTGTCTAAATTTTTCTAAAAATAAATAGATTTCGTATAATAAGTTATATTATATTGATTGATATATTACATTTTATAAATAATTATAAATTGTATATTAAATAGAAGAATCTTCTAGAATTAAGTACATATAGTATTTATTAGCTAATAGATTTAATTAATATGTAATATAAATAAATAATTTTACAAAAAAAATGAAATGAAAAGGAAATAAGTTTTGAAGGGAAAATTTTTAACCAGAACGCGACATGTGGCACTTCTGGGTTCTACTTTAGTATATAGGGTATGGATTGATTGATTAATTGATTTACAAGTGAAAAACGATTAATATACACCCTAACGAAACGAACAAGATGACCCACTTTAAAATTTAACTTGTCGTAACTGGCCTTTTTATATTAGTGGGCAGGGCTTAACACTCAAAATTTATTTTTTTTGAGAAAATATTGCCAAGTCTGCCCTATTTAAGGCTGAATAAACAACAGGCCTAGCAGGTCTTGCCCTCTTGATGTAGCTCTATGTACATATACGAGATAATATTGTAAGAAAAGAGAATCTTCATAATTCATTAAAAACGATTGCCGAGTACTTTAATCCATTTTAGAGTAACTTTTGAATTTTAATAATTTTCGCCTTACTATTAAGAAAAGTTAATTTATACAAGCATCATATTTATAGACATTAATTTACCTATATAAATGAATAAATGAGGAAGTTAAATTACTCAAATATATGACTCTACTCCGTACATTCAATTTATGTTAAATTAAAAGTAAAACTTTAATTATTTTAGTAGTTGGTCTATTCTCATCTTCAACTTATTTTCATTACTGTTGGAATAAGATAAGTTCAGATAGATATCAATAAGTTTAGATAATACTAAATAAGTATAATCATTATTTTTTTTATCACAAAATAAGTTCTAATAAGAATCAATGAGTTCAAATAAGTTTATAAATATCAATTAGTTTAGATAAGATAAAATAAGATAATTCAAATAGGTTCATATAAGCACAAATAGGTTGAAAAAATACATCCGTTATACGGAGTACTAATATATAGATTTAGGGTAACTCTTTTAATTATAGATAATTTTCAACTCGTTTTTCAATAATTTAATGTATGTACGTCTTATTCAAAAATTTGTGTATAGTGATTTTTTTTTACACGAAAACTAAAAGATTTCATTAATGTGGAAAAGTCATACGACACTTACAATCTAATTCTATAGAAACTAATTGACAAGTACAAAAATACCTATCCAAAAACGACTTACATCGTGTGATTGTTAAAGTTTTTCAACCAATAAAGTCTTAAAGAAAATCTTCATCCGAAGCAATATTTTATGTGAGTTCACACAAATTCGGCATAATAACTGATGTCGAGTTAATGGGATAATCATGTTTACTGAGTTAATTAGACATCCCCAACAATCGAACTGAAGTAGTCGGAATTTCACAGTCAATGAAACCCATAACACATAATCTAAAAAACCTAACTCCATAGATTAAGATCTAGGAGGACAACGAAAACAAAACAAAAAAACAATCAAAACTAGATGTCACCACAAGGGGCAAATTTATTGAACAAAAACTAAGACCTAAGAGACGTAATATCCAAATCAACTATCGCACGTATAAGAGCCGCTCAACGCCAACAAGTGAAAACAAACTATAGAACTGCTCCCTCCAAACAAAAGTCGCGATTCGGACAGTACCCAAGTCTAAGAATCGTTCCAAATCCAGCCACCACCTCCAGAATTTTGACTCGTGAAGGCTTGAGTCCCACCACCAATCTCCCGCAAAACGAGTCAAAAAACCAACACGTCAACAGATGATGAATACCCAACAACTTGAAGGGCGAAAACAAACTAGGAGCCAAAATAACAAAGGAAAAGGGAAAAAAATTAAATAAACACTTGTGGGGTTGATGTGTGGAGTAAGGTAGAAAGAAGAAAAGGAAGCAAAGGGAGCAGCCCCAAGGCGCGGGGCGCGCCGAGCAAGACCAGAAGAAGCAGGGACGAAAGCAGCAGGGTGCGGGGCACGCCGTGGTGGGCGCGGGTCGTGCTTCTTCTCCTGCATTTTGGTTGCGGTTCTGTGAGGGTGGCGCAGGGCGCGCCATGGTGGCCACGAAGCGCGCCCCCTGGGCCGGTTTGCACTCTGTTTTTTTGCGGTGGGGGTAGGTATATATACCCCACCTCTTCATTTCTTTCAAATCATTTACAATCATAAACACTTGTATTCAAATACTTTCTCTCTCTAAATCTCAAAACCTAGTTTAAACATAGATTCAAACTGTGAGCTTTCAATTGAATGCAATTGAGCTTGTGTATTTGGTTGTTATTCATCATCAATAATCAAAGTGCTAGTGGTGGGTTTTTTCTCCCGGGTCTCGGGTTTCCCACGGTAACTCTATCTCCTTTAAATCCCTTTAATTTGCTCTTTATTTACTTAGCTGATCTTGTTGATTGTTCTCTTGGATTAAGTATTAGTCTATACTTGTTGTTTGGGTTTAATCTTGCTTGCATGCAATTGTTTTCGAACTTGACTTTGCCATAACAACACTCAATTAAGAGAGCAGTCGATCGAAATCAACTACTAATTCAGAGGGGAGAGAGCGAAGGTCTGCTCGCCGATGACCTTCTTAAAAGCTAGGCGAAGGCCGCCGGTGCCACCACTCAATGGGAGAGGATAGATGGATTTTGAGGGTTTTTGTGGAAGGGTTTCCGTGAGGGAGAAAGAGGGTTTAAAATTAATTTAGTTGCTCCAAGACCCATTGATTCTTGTCGACAAAAAAAAAATAAAAATAAAAATTGGTTAATCATAGTAGATACTCTTAGTGGTGAGAAGCTATCCTATTTTACAAAGTAGGGTTTGGCAAGAGTATGACTCATGTAATTTTGGGTGACTAACTAATTAAGTACTCATTGTAAGCATATATATATGGACTAAGGAGGCATTAATATTACAGAGTTGTGTATAGTGATTATTAGTCCATTCTTATAAATTAGAAACATTATTATTTAAGATATCCAACAAGCAAGTGAATCTTAGGTAAATTTAATTAAAGTGGGACCAATAAATATTAGTATAATTAAAAATAATCATATGGAAACCGAAAATCAGATATTGAGGATACTGGAGTATAATGTATACAAGTATTAAATTCGGATTTCGTGAAAGAAGACAACCCTAATAATTAGTTAGGCATGGGGATGGAGTTATCTGGCAAAACATAAGTGGAAGACAATGTGGATTCTCCCTCCTCAATCCTCACCATTCATCTTCATTGTCATTCTCGGAGTCTCCAAAACTACGTCGTATGAACAGTGGAACACCCGCCCTTTTCTTCAAGTGCCAATGTTTTGTCATCTTCAGACATTTTTTGCGTTTTTTCATGTTATGTATGCTATGTTAGTGTGTAATTTCCCTTTTTTAAAAATAAATTATCATCGTATCTAAACTATATCTCATTTGAATGGAGCATATTATATATTAATTAATTTATTATCTGAACTAAAAAGTGCTTCGTATTTAAATTGTTACTTATATTGTAATTTGTTAGTATTTCAATAATTGATTGAATCCCCTGAATGATGTATAGTGGTAATATGTATAGTAAATTAATTACAAATACAACAAGAAATTATGTGTAAAAAACTTAGATAATTGGTGTAATATCTGAGATCTTGTCGGCTGATAAATCTTTGTACTAGTGTCAAAACAAAGATAATGGTGGAATCATAGCAAGAGTTAGTGAAATTATTAAATTTATCATAAAAAAGAAGTTGGTGGGATTTGATTATATTGATTGTAGATTAATTGGAATGTCAAATACAATCTTCTATTCGTGGTTATATATGCGAAATATTCGTATTATTTATGGACTCTCCAAATAAATTGAATTGATTGGATTAAAAAAAAAACGGAAATGACAATCTATCGATTCAAAAATTTTTTGAAATTCAGAGAGAAACTCTAACCATTTAGACTACTTGTATTTTTCTTATTCTAAAATTATGTATGATATATAGGAAATGTATCCTAGTAGTGGGGATTCGTTCAATTATTGAAAAAGACTTCATCGAAACAAATGGTTGTTCAATTGCAGAAGACTTAATCGAATCAAATGTTCCACTTTAAATTGTAAATGAGCTCTTAACATATGGCCATAGTATTACACTAGCTTGCAAAATATGTGTCAACGAACTCAATAAAAACTAAATTAAAGTGTGAAACGAGTCTGGGTCGCGCTCCCCATGACGAGCGTAAGTCTATATCACAAGATCAAGGAAGTTCCACCTCAAAACCATATGGCAATGAGGGGAGTAGCTCCTTAGCCTTATAATGTGATCTCAACTCTTGAATTCGATCTTTCATTATCGAACACTCTCCTTTACTTTCAATGTGAAACAATACATACACTCACATGTGAGTTGTTCATAGGCTCAACATAAAGTTTAATCGAGTAATAAGAACGGCTTATAATTCGTTTTTTTTAATTCGTTTTTTTAACACTTAATCGTTTAACATATGTGATAGATTGATAATAACTTTGATCTCGTGGATCACGTCACAAAACCATACAAAAAAAATTTTACTTGATGGATCGTAAATTCATAAGGGGGTCACTTCACTTTGACATACACTCTGTAGCATGCAATGTAACCGTTATCTATGAATCTATCAATTATTGTGGTAGAAGTTCACTGACATAGAAAGGTAGAAATTGAATAATCAAAGCAAAATATATATTGACATATTGACACATTGACACATTGTAGTATGCAATGTAATAACGTTGATATTCCCCCCCAACAAAATCGCTATTAAGGTGTTTTTCTGTCTACCACAGTACATGACATTCCTCGTGATAACCTAWTGGCCACGTTGTCAATATTGCTGCCACATCATCAGTTCACGTCCAAGTCCACGTGGACTGACTTCCTTCTTCAAGGCAACTACCAAAATAATGTAGCAAGAAATGAGCTTGTAATAAAAGTTTATATAGAAGAAACCTAACTAGGCATAACGACACTAGTAAAAAAAGTTGTTTATTTGTAATGACAAATAAAGAGGGAAAAAATGACCGTGGTTATATCTAGCAAATCAGTCACACCATGCACATGCTTAAGAGTGTACATATTGCAATTTGCAAGTTGCTTTAGTTGCTTATTAGCTAGTTTGAGATATTATTATAGAAACATTAATTAGGTGAGTAATCATGCATCATATAGGGCTTTGATAGGATGTTAATTATTATGACCTTCTAAATTCTAATCATATCATGGTTCCATTCCATGCATGCAAGATGCACGTAGAACCAATTGACCATTATTAGTTTGATAGAAACTTTAAGGAGTACGAGTAATGGAGTACGTACTTAAAAAATACGGAGTAAAATATTACTTAGGACATGTCTTGGGCTAAATTGTTATTATGGTACTTTAGTTTAATTCAATCAACTTCAACCGATTACAATCTACTCTTCATTTAAGTTCAATTTATAGTTATTTCTTTTGGTGCTAAGAGTGCCACAAGGGCGGGGATGAGAATCGATCTCAGGATCTCCTGAAAATTGATAAGAAAATTTTAACCGCTTGATATATCCCTCACTCTCATCTTATTGTTATTACTAGTGAAAGTTGAAGCAAGTAAAACGGCTTAAAGTTACCTTAGAACTGATTTATTTACAATAAGTTCATTGTGAGTCTTGCTAGCACACGATACTTTTTTTTTGGCAATAAGAACACACAAAAGACAACTAACAACAGGCACCAGAAGAGTGAGCTTTGGTAGCCAGCTCATGGGCCCTAGAGACAAGAGAACGAGGAACATTGTTAATGCAAACCGAGCTGGTAGCAGTGCAAATCTCCCGAACGTCAAATAGGATGGACCGGACCTCTGGTGGGCCCAGAACGCCTTTGAGAATCCATTGACATAGCTCCTTATTATCAGTGAAAACAAAGATATTGTCGTAGCCCAAACTCCTGGCCTTGTACAGACCATATAGAAAAGCTAGCGCCTCCGCATGAACTGACGAGATGGCATGGATCGGAATTCCACTGCTTTAACGATTACCATCCGGACTACTCAACACCCACCCTAGGCCACCTCGCGAACGCACATGACCTGTCCTCTTCCACGTGTCATCAACCCACAAGAAGACAGGGGGACAACTAGGAACTGAGCCGAAGGAGATCAGCTCTGCAAACCTAGCACTCACCCGAGCATTAGACCTAACCTTGTCCCGTTTACCACGGTCGAAAACCTTACTGAAGTCATTGACCAAACCTCTGGCGAGGTCCACAACAGCACCAATCAAGACTCTGAGCACTACCTTTGAAGATAACACTATTCCTACTCAACCAGGTAGCCCATAGGATCGCCACAAAGTTGAGCAAACGCGAGCTAGTAGGCCCGTCCTCATTGATGATATAGAGAAAAATGTCGATAAACCAGCTACTAAAAGGGATTCCCTCACTAGAAGGGATGCAGATACCAAAGGGAGAACCAAACCACACGCACTTGGCAAACGAGCAGTCTTTGAAGAGATGTTCCTATTCTCTAAACCATGGTTGCAGAGGGGGCAATGATCTCTGATTTGCATACCCCTCTTACGAAGATTGTCCTTAAGAGACAGAGCATTCTAGACCAGACGCCAAGCAAAAGTTTTCCATTTAGGGGGAGGCGAAACTGCCAAAGCCTTTTCCAAAACTTCGCGCGGGGCTCATCAGGATTGACTGAGAGCACCCCTCTCAGTAAAAAAGAATAAGTTGATTTACACGTGAGTGATCCTGACTTGGAATGGCACCAATAGATCTCATCAGTTCCCCCAACGCTAGGGATGTGCGTAGACAAGATGGCATTGGCGGACTCCCAAGAGAAAGAGTCCATGACAAGTCTCTGCTTCCACACTCGGGAATCCGAGTCAATAAGGTCACTGACAAAGCCATTCTGAAGGTGCTCAGAGGCAGTGGTATCCCGGGGTTCCGAGGGTTGGCCAAGAACCCAATTATTAGCTAGACAAGATCTCAGTGGAATCCCCACTTCAAATGCTGATGCCCAATCCACCTGCAACTTTCAAGGAGCTCTTACAAAGGCCGCGAAAACCCTAGGAGGCAGTGGACGGAACTCTCCCAGCCAGGGCAAGAGAGATAGGTGATCCCTCGTACTTCGCCTTGTAAATCCTAGCTAGCGGTAAGTTAGGTTTGTTCGCATACTCTGCTTTGCTAAGAGAGCATTGTTAAAAACACCCAAATGCCTGATTCCGAGCCCTCCCATCCCCTTAGGCAAATGAAGCAAGTCATTTTTCATCCAGTGAGTAGTGCGACTATCAGGAGAGCCTTTCCAGAAGAAACAACACAAGGCTGAGCTGACCTTTTCCTGAAAAGTCGAAGGGATTTGGAAAATTGACAGAACATGAGAGCTCAGTGAACCCAAGATGGCATTAACAAAAACCAGTCTTCCAGTCGGAGAGAGGGCTAAGTTCTTCCAATTAGAGATCCTCTCCAACACCTTAGTGCAAACATCATTGAAATAGGAGAGAGAGCGCCCATCCACCTCCACATTCACCCCTAAATGTTTACCCAGAGAGTCTGAAAGAGGGGTTCGGATAATATCCTTCAGTGCTTCAGCTAGGGGGCGAGGGGTGTTAAGATTGAATTGAAGATGACACACGACTTGTCAAAGTTTATTAATTCACCAGAGATGCTATAGAAAGAGGCAATCGTATCATGAATAATACGCTAGGAGGTCGTAGACGCCCGGAAACAGAGAAGAGAGTCATCAGCAAAGAAGAGGTGGGAGATAGGAGGGGCTCTACGAGCAACCTTGATTCCTTGTAGGAGACCATTGGCCTCCTTCAAATTCAACATCACAGAGAGACATTGTGTTAGGATCCTACCTCTTTTCATGTATTTTTCTAAGTTAGAGTCTCGCCTTGTGGGCGCTTCCTGCGCGTCGCCCCCACAAGTGCCTTAGAATTAAGTCTTTTGTTGAAGTACGGTCTAAGTCCTCTTTGGGTGTCTCCTAGGGGCAAATGTATTCATTTAATTTAACCTCTTTAGGGGGAAGGTGATATATGAGAAGAATATTTCACACAAGCATTCTCCCTACCCATGCTAATGTGTTAATGCCTTAATGCCTTTATAGATATTGTGCTTGCATTTACATTTTCAGCATTCCAATCCCAAAATCCCAAACTCGAATACAGATTCCCGATCCGGATCCCGCTTGGGCCCGCTTTGACGTAGTCGCCGTCCCAAGGCCCGGACGCCCCTTTGTAAAGAGAATCGCCTCACTTGCTGTGCTCGTGAAGCCCCCTTTCCGCAAGAAGGCTTACGTTTCCGCCTCCAAAGGCCGAAGCCGCCGACGCTCCAGCGTCAAAACACTAGACCTGACAGTTGGTTCAGAGCCAGGTTCGAAATAGCACCTGGAGTCCTGAAAAAGGAAAAAAGTCGCGAAACTTTGAAGAAAAATAGCGTGGTAGAAGGAAGTCGGAAGAATGGGCTCGGCTCGAACACATGTTATCGAGCAAGCCAAGATGATTGAAAGCCTGGAAGCAATGGTCCAGTACTGAAATCGGAGAAAGACGCTCTGCAGGAGCAATTGAACTTCGTCTGAACCAAGCCGATGAAGCATTGGAAAAATGATAAAATGAAGCCGCTGTAGGGAAAGCTTCCCAAGCGTTTTGCGCCAAGATCAAACGCCCAAGCCGAAGATTACAGTGCGCCCGCGATGCCAAAGAAATACAAACTTCCTGTTCGACATGGAACAGTTCTTCAAGGTTAGTCAGCTGGACGAATCCTTGAAGTGGACACAGTGTCATGCATCTTGCTGATGATGCCAAGCTCTGGTGGCGCACCAAGCACGCCGAGATTGAGGCCGGAAGTTGAAAATTGATACATGGGACGAGTTCAAGAAAGAATTCACGAACCAGTTCCTCCCAAAACACTGAATTCATTGCCCGAAGAAGTTGCAGAAATTAGGCAACGGGCTCCATTCGAGACTACGTGCGTGAGTTCTCCGCATGTATGCTCGACATCCAAGACTGAGCGAACAAGATCGTCTCTTCAAATTCATCTACGGGTTGAAAGAATGGCCAAAGGAATGATGCGCAGAAGTCACTACTCTCTCGACGCCGTCACGCAGCAGAGAGACTCGTTGATTACTCCTTTGGAAAGGAAGAAAAACTCAGAAAAGAAGACTCGGCAACACGCCCCTCAAGCCCCACTCCAGGCTCTCCAAGGAGCGCTGTGAGCGGCTCGCGTGTGTCATCAAACTCAACAGGTTCGATCGAAGCAAAAGTGGGGAGCGACTTCAACAATCAGGGTCATCTCAACCTCACAAAGCAAATCAGGTCATCATGACCCAAAAGATCAACCTTTGATAGAAGCAAATTAGCTGCCTAGTTTGCAGAGCCCGCACAAATGTGGAATGCAAACCAAAGGCGAGATGACAAACTTTCAACAACGTTGCTCGCCATGACTCTTAGAGAGAGTCTGACAAGGAGGACGAGGTTGAAGAAGAAGAAGAACCAAAAAGACGAGGACCGCTCGATGTGCGCCTGTACATGATGTACGCGATGGGCAAAGAAAACACCAACAGAAGATGAAGCACCACCAAGTTGATGTATGCTGACATTTACTTGGCCGGGCGTAAGCGCGCCCTCGTGACACGGTGCGTCGCACAACTTCATGGACACTAAAGAAGCAAAGCGACTTGGATTGACGGTCACCAAAGATGGGGAAACCTGAAGGTTGAACTCCAAAGAAAAACCAACAAGGGTATCGCCAAACAAGTGCCTGCAACGTGAATGGGATGCAGAAGTTGGACTTCACTGTCGCTGACATGGATGATTTCGATTGGTCTGGGAATGGACTCTTTAGAAGATGCTTGAACATGGTGTACCTGCTTATGGATACATGCTCGTGGATCCAAACTGCCGTGTTCCAACATCAGGACCCAGCCAAAGAACTCCTCCAAAGCGTCAACTCTCAGCAATGCAGATGGTGAAGCCTAGCCAAAAGAAGACCCATGAAACTCAGAAATCATGGAAAAAAGCAAGCAGCTCGCCCACAACAGAAGAAGAAGAAGCACCCTCACCAAAGGCGCAAAGCCTACAAAAGAAAGAGACTCCAGAACCAGAAGCAGCTTCCGCCTCCTAATGGCGACAAGAAAGAACTAGATTGAGAGAGGAGATTTTTCCTTTTCTTATTGTAATGTTTGTAAGTCGACGAGGTCGTCGACAGCTTAAGTGGGAGGATGTTAGATCCTACCTCTTTCATGTATTTTTCTAAGTTAGAGTCTCGCCTTGTGGCCTTCCTGCGCGTCGCCCCCACAATGCCTTAGAAATAAGTCTTTTGTTGAAGTACGGTCTAATCCTCTTTGGTGTCTCCTAGGCAAATGTATTCATTTAATTTAACCTCTTTGGGGAAGTATATATGAGAAGAATATTTCACACAGCATTCTCCCTACCCATGCTAATGTGTTAATGCCTTAATGCCTTTTATATATGTGCTTGCATTTACATTTCAGCATTCCAATCCCAAAATCCCAAACTCGAATACAGATTCCCGAGTCCGGATCCCGCTTGGGCCGCTTTGACGTATCGGCCGTCCCAAGCGCCGGACGCCCCTTGTAAAAGAGAATCGCCTCACGTTGCGTGTGCTCGGAGCCCCCTTTCCGCAAGAAGCTTACGTTTCCGCCTCCAAAGGCCGAAGCGCGCCGCACGCTCCAGCGTCAAAACGCTAGGACCGTGACACATTGCATGACTAGGATGAAGAGAAAGGAAGAGAGGGGGTCTCCAGTATCCAGTATCCATTCTAGAAAACTCCAATTGACCCTATCATAAGCCTTATTGAGATCAATTTTTAACAGTGCCTAGAAATCTCTGCCCTTTTTCCGCTTCTTAACATAGGACAAGACCTCATGCGTGATGAGACAATTGTCACTGATGAGCCTTCCCGAAATAAAAGCCGACTGGTTATCATTAATAACAGAAGGGAGGACATGTTTCAGCCTATTAGTTAGCACCTTTGAAATGATCTTGTAGACAACATTGCAAAGACTAATCGACCGAAATTGGCTAGGGGATTCAGGCCTCTCGACTTTCGGGATAAGAGCTATAAACGTCTGATTTCATTCCCTAAGAAGATACCCACGATCAAAGAAGTAAGAGACTGCATCAAAGATATCCTTACCAACAATGTCCCAAGCTTTATGGAAAAAGACCGCAGGAACACCATCAGGCCCAGGGGCCTTCAAACCACCCATATCAAAGATCGCTTTGGAGACATCTTCCATAGTAAACGGAGCCAAGAGGGTCACAATCTGATCCCGGGCAAGCTTCGAAAGAGCCACAACTAGATCAGGAGGGGGGGAAGCAACCCCAGAAGAACTGGCCTCGTCAGGTCTAAAAATAGACTGAAAGTATTGGTTAAAAACCTTGTGAATATGGTCTTTCAAAGCTTGCCAAGAGCCCGTAGAGTCCCTAATCATCAAGATTTCATTCCTTTTCTTTCTTGCTTTAGCACTCCTGAAGAAGAATTTGGTGTTAAGATCACCTTTCATGTTCCATTTATCCTTTGCTCGTTGTTTCCAATAAGCGAGTTTGATCATGGTGGTATCGATGGCCTCCTCCCTGGCTTTAATTTTGCCAGCCCAATCCCCACTAACATCCAAATCGCTTTGTGCCCGTTGGCATCTGACAAACACATCATCCCATAACAGATTATTAGCCATTTTAAATTCCTTACACCAAGTGAAAAGATGGAATCTGATTTGGGCCATCTTTCTTGAGACATTGAATGGAGGAGAGCCCCTCATACGGGTTTCCCAATCCTGCTTGATCAAATGCATAGGATCATCCAGGTTGAGGCACCATGCATCCATTCTAATCGGACTCCTTTTCCTGTTGAGGGAAGGAGAAGTGTCCAAAAGAATAGGTTCATGATCCGAGACCAAAATAGGAAGATTTAGAACGAAGGGTAGCATCTAGGTGGTTATCAAACCAAGTCTGTGAGGCATAAGCTCTGTCCAAACGTTCATAGATGCGTTCCTCAGAACACTTACGATTATTGCACCAGGTAAAAGGCGGTCCATGGAAAGGAATGTCAACTAAGCCAAGGTGTTCCTTCCATTGGAGAAAAAAAATTGGCTCCTTGGATAACAGTACTGCCACCCAACTTCTGACGGGGATGTTCGAGTTATTGGTGTTTCATCTTCTATAGTATTAAGATAATGTAGTGATTGGTGGGTGTAGTCCAATCAATTTTCTCTAATTGATGACAAATATTATTCGTAGGGTTCTACAAATTGCTATGCATGTATAGAAGCTATACATGATATTTCGGTGAATAATATGTAGTTGTAAACTTGTAATAGGTAAGATAGGTTTGTTTGATTGTCCCAAAAGTATACAAATCAATACATGTATATATCATATCAATCGCAAATGGTATGTACGTACATGTAAATTTCACCCACAAGATTAGTGATCGATTTAACAATACTTGTGTGGTGGGGGCATGCGTGAAACTAATTGACAATTGATTAGACATTAAACTGATGATAACCCTAACTTTACGTTGAACAGATTGCGAGAGACAAGGTGTACTCATTCGTGATGTAAATTAAATGTGCTATAATTCTATCTCATTTGGGATATTGAATGTTATATAACGGCTGTGTTTTTTTCAACTTATTTGTATGTACTTATTTGAATTTATTGATATTTATCTTATTTTATTTTATCTGAATTTATTTTAACTTATCTGAACTTATTGATACTTATTTGAACGTTTTTTGTGAGAGGAAAAGTAATGTTTATACTTATTAGTCTTGAACTTAACTTATCTAAACTTATCTTATTCAATGAATACTGAAAATAAATTGAAAAGAACAGGCTCAACCTTAATCCATGCAAGGAGCTATCAGTTTCCCTTCATCTTCTTGCAATCATGCCAAAAGGGGAAAAGTTTTATGCTAATTTCCTTGCCTCTCATCAACTATGATCTGTATAACATTATTAAAAAAATGATTAACCATACATAATGTCAAATTTTCAATCGACTATCACAAAATAAGGCAAATCACACTCATTTTGTTTTTCATTAGCAAAACAATTATTATTTGCGATAGTTTTTTCATTAGTAATTACATTTGAAAAGAAGAGAATGAATGTAATTGTATTTAACAGTTAAATACAATTGATAGTACCATATACATTCTCATATACGGGTCTACAATACTGAAGGGATAAATATTGCTGCACATGCAAGTGAAAATTTGTGTTGGTATTTTTTTAGGGGGTTACATATGCACGAGGCCATGGCCCATGAGGGAGTGGTACAAAACTCAGTTACATGCAATACAAGCTAAGCTAATAAGGTTCAAATAAACTAACTTAATGCAACTATATTAACTATATTAACTAGTACGGTGTAGGAAGTACGAATAATCCTAGAAGAATAGGAAATCCATAAAACGCAAAACTTACATAATAATAAGCATGCATTTCAATCCACATGATAATATTTTAATGTTTCAGATGTAAATTAAAGTTTCCTTTACAAATGAGGCTACTACTTAGTACGTACTCACTAGTAGTACTAGTGTCACTGACTCACTAGCCACAACAATAGCCACTAACATATAAAMGTTAATCTTAAKGTTAACCCGAACTYACACCCCTAATCATAACGACTCCCATGTAAAGCTTCCTTTAGAAATGAGGCAACTAACTAGTCACCAGTAGTACTAGTGTCACTAACTCACTAGCCACACTAGTCACTACTCACTACTCACTACTCACTAGCATGCATATGAATGCTAGAAGCCAATATATGTTCACCGGAATGACTAGTCATATCGGTCGACATGTAGCGAAATTGATTAGAGATAAAAGTAAGCAATTAAAGAAACGTGGAGGCTTCGGTGAAACAACAAATATACACTGTACTATATTGTCTCTCTCAATAGCCCACCCTTCTCTTATTTTCTAGCCCCCATGTTACCTATAACTTCATGTGGGCCTCCCGCCCTTCGCAATAACAATAAGGGGTTTGTTAATTACGAATGTATGGGATGGATTAGTGATTAGGGGTTTGTAAGATGATAAATTATTTTCAAGGTGAGTTTGAGAGTATATAACATTGATATTTGACACATTGCACTATTGAAAGCTAGCTATTGACAATGTACTATGATATATTGAGCAAGCGACCATCAATTTATTAAGACTAAAGTGTGTATATTCACATCGTGTTAGAATTCTTAAAGAACTCTAGAGATAGATTTTCATAAATCTAAATAATTGAAAAATATTCAACGGTTGTTATTAAATATAAAAAGAAGAAAAATACAATAAAGGTCCGTATGGTTATTGAGACTAAATGGTGGGAATGAGAATGAATTTTTAGTGTAATTTAAATAGGAAAAAACTCTTAAAAACATTACGCGGAACGAAGTTGCTCACAATTTTATTTCCATGGAAACAATCTTAACTCAAACTTACGTTTTTCTCTTCATGGAGATACAATTTCGATCTTAGGAATTTCATTACCACTCATTACCAGTTGGAGGGAGTGGTATTGGGTGGGAATGAAAATTTAAGAAGAAAATTGGATTTTTGGGATGAAATTGCGTTACCATGGGAATGAACATGGTATTTCTTCACAAATTTACGTACAAATTTATCCCCATTACCACAATATGACAACAACCAAACGAGTCGTAAATATATGAAATCAATGGAAATCTACCCCTACAGTTCTTTAAGAATTCTAGAGGATCTGAACCCATTCAAATCACATCAATACAAATGTAATTATGTAAATGTACTTGATTAATCCTTATATTGAACCTTCGTAATAGAATCCTCCATAGTTAAAGGTGTCATAAATATGAATTACTTAAGTAATCAAAATTATTTCATATCCTTAGCTATATTTAGATCGAAATTTTCACACTATCGAAGGTTGCTACTTATTAATTAGCTACCACAGAAACTTGTAACAAATCTTATTAAATAGTGTGAAAACTCGATCTCAATATAACTTTTTTTGTTTTAAAAGTCCTTAATCATTTATCCACAAATTTATGTGAATTTTTGATTTCAGGATTATAATATAGCGAAAGATTTTTTTAGTGTGATGATTCAATAATGAGTTACTTCATTTTATACATAACAACATAATAAAAATATGAAAGTCAATATGAAAAGATTAAGTTTATAAGACACACAAAACATTATTTGGCAAACACCATGCATGTCTCATAGATGACCTTTTTTTCTTTGAAGTTGGGACACAATTTTGTCTATGCAATGGACAATTTGGTTAGTCCCTACAAATAAGGGAAATTGGGTCAACTTAAGTGTCCCCAAGCAGGGCCAAAACCCTCTCCTTCAATTCCCCTTCTTCATTCTTGGCTGTTTCACCCATTGAAAATGAAACACATGTTACACGAAAGTATGAAACCAATTATAAATATCACAGAACTGTTCACTTTCCTTTATCTCAATGCTCATATTACTGAGCAGTGAGTACTTATCAAGTATGTTTTGTGTTGTTGCGTGCATAAGTCACTAACTCACTAACTAGGACCTCATCATATGGTACGCACACATTTCATCTTAACCTATATAGTCCAATATGTGTCGTTATATCTATGAACAAAGTCACAAACCAACTAGCTACAAACTACGGGTATTTACGAATGGCTTGAATAATTATGGATCATTTCAAACGATATAACATGACCTATTTATATTTTAAATGTTTTATATAAGCGGTTTCTAAAATTACACATATTTTATTTTATTATTATTTGCGGATCATTTCAAGCGATATATTGTTGTCCATTTCAACTTTTAATACTCTATAAACATGATGTTTAAAATTTAATTGTAGCACAACCAATAATTGTACTAACAAGAAATTGTTATGTTATTGATGTCAACAAAGTGTAATTTTCTTTTAAGATCGAGTACTCATTTGTAAAGGTTACTCCAAAGTTTTTTTTTTTTTTGATGCAAAGCAGGCAAATCATTCATTAATTAAATAGGAGAGTTTAGAGAAAGCTCCCTAGCATACAAGTCTCTGACCATAGCAGGTGGTTCATCAAACAATACAACATCACCACCAATATCACAAAAACTATTAGTTCTAGTCTCTTTAGCTAAAGCATCAGCTAAACTATTACAACTCCGCGATAGAAATTCAATCCGCAACTCCGGCATCCTGCTGCACAACTCCCTGCATGGTATAATAATATTAGAGTATGAGTCTCTAGCAAACACATCAACATTCAATCTATTAACAGCTTGTGAGCTATCAGAGCAAAGCACAACATTAGACCACTGTCCTCTCACAAGGATATTCAGGGCCTCCCATAAAGCCCACAGTTCAGCACTCAAAACCGAATCTGCCACTCTCCTAGCTGCAAATCCCAAGACCCAAGATCCGCGATTATCTCGTAACACACCCGCCACACCAGAAGGAGAGGAGCAGCCAACAAAAGAAGCATCGGTGGTCATCGTAAAGCTAGCATTATCTCTTGGAGCCCAAACCATCGGGAGACGAGAGGGTGTAGGGGACCGATTAGGCACGATAGCGAAGAAATCCCAAGCCAGCCTTAAGGATTCCTTCTTCACCCAGCTCGCAGGATGAGAAATCTGCTTAAAAACAAGGGCATTTCGTCGTAACCAAAGAGCCCAAAGGACAAAAGGGAAGAGAACTCTCCAAGGGAGACTGTGAGGGTTCTCTGGTGAAGGGCAAGATAAGTGGAGCTTCATCCAACCCCTAAAGGAGGGAGAGGCAGCAGGGTCCATATCGAAAAGAGACCACACATCCAAGGAGAATGTGCACTCTTTAAGAATATGGGAGACATCCTCAATGGCAAGGGSACAATGAGGGCAAAGAGGGGAACCAATGATATTWCGGGTAGCCAAGGCACCAGCATGTGGGAGCTTATCAAGCCAAGACTGCCATAAAAAGAACAAGATTTTTGGAGGTAGTTTAAGCTTCCACAGCCACAACAAATCCTCTGACACAGTAGCCGGGTTAACCGCGGCAATGGCTTGATGAAAATTAAATTTGTTGTTCTGCGTGAAGGAGGAGAAAACATAATCCTCCATGTCCGAGAATAAGAAGGAGGGCAGCTTTAGCACTATATCTGGGGGCAAACGCAAGGATAGCTTCCTTTGATCAACAATTCCATTACGATAAAAGTCACACAATTTAACCTCGCTGTCGCCCCGAACCAAAGGACCATGTACCATTGATCGCAAGATACCATTATCCCACCAAGAGTCATGCCAAAAAGAAATTGAAGCTCCATTGCCAACACCACACCTGAGACTTTTTTGAAAAAGATCCCAAACCCTCCCCATCGATCTCCAAATATGGGACCCACCAGTAAAGGCACGTAGGCCATAAGATTTACAGTATTTTGCTTTCAAYAACTGTGTTGCCAGATTATCTCCATCTTCCAACCAACGCCACCATAACTTCAAAAGGAAAGCTTMGTTGAGATCCTTACAGCACCTAAGTCCCAAACCACCACTCTTCCGAGGCTTAGCCACGTCAGTCCATTTCACCATGTGGACCCCTTTTTGATGAGAGCCATTGTTCCATAGAAAATTCCCCATAATMGAGTTCATTTCYCTTAAGCAACTTTGTGGTAYTTGCAAGCATTGGAAGTAATAGTTTGGAATGGTATTAAMTGTAGCCTTTAATAACACTAGCTTTCCAGCTTTTGACAGAGTYTTTGCTTTCCAAGAYCCCAACTTTCTCCTCATTTTAYAGAGAATAAAGTCCACATCCCTCCTTTTAGGCTGACGAGCTAAGATAGGGAAGCCCAAGTACTGCCCCAAGGACTGAGTTTCCTTAATTTGAAAGACATCACAAACTTCAGCTCGGACAGAAGCCCCAGTATTATCYGAGAACAAYATTGAACTCTTGGACAAYTTGACCGATTGGCCTGAAATGCTACAAAAGTAATCCAAAATATACTTMATCGTGTAAGCATTCTCCACATTACTTTCCCCAAGCAAGAGTATATCATCGGCGAATAAAAGGTGGGAAATCTCCAATTTGTTACGGCCAATCGTAAAGGGGTGCCACCTCCCTTGATCACAAGCTTGATGTATCAATTTGGACAACATCTCCATACATATGATAAACAAGTAGGGAGATAAGGGATCTCCTTGGCGGATTCCCCGGGACGGMTGAAAGCTATCTGTTTGAACACCATTAACCAAGATAGAAGTGGAGACTGAAGTCACACAACACATAATCAAATTMATAGAGGCTTCATCTAAGCCAAAATTAAACAGGCACCCCCTAATGAAGCTCCACTCAAGTTTATCGTAAGCCTTRTCCAAATCCAGCTTTAGAACAAACCACCCTCGTCGGCCCTTCRTATGCTTAAAGGTATGAAGAATCTCCGTAGCAATGATTGCATTTGTATCCGTACCACGACCCGGAAGAAAGCTGCTTTGGTTGGGGGATATTCTGGAAGCGAGYAAGCCCCTTAGCCTATTTGCAATAATTTTAGCCACCACTTTATAACTGGTATTACACAGACTAATTGGCCTGAAGCTCTTAATWGACTCCGGATGGTCCACCTTGGGGATCAAYGCAATGACCGTYTTATTCATATTAGCKGGCATAGACTTGGAGTGAAAGACGTCTTGAACCAGCGCKACAAAGTCCGCTTCGATTAAATCCCAGAAWCGCTTGTAAAAKATGGCATGGAAGCCATCCGGACCAGGGGCCTTAAGGGACCCCAAATGTAACACTGTGTCTTTAATCTCTAAGGTASTGGGAACCCGGGCAAGATCAATTGGATCACCAGACTGCTGAAAGGGAGGATTGTCAACATCCCACAAAGCTGAACACAAGGAAGTAGAAAACAAARCGACAAAGTAYTCCTTGATATGATTCCGGATGGCCAAWGGTTCAGTAATATCCTCCCCAACTGGAGACTTTAATGAAAGGATACGATTCCGCTTCCTTCTTACCAWCACTGCTCGGTGAAAAAAGGTGGTATTGCGRTCCCCTTCAATCATCCAYTCAACACGGGACTTCATCATCCAAAGRYTTTCTTCCTGTTGCAGGATAYCATTTAATTCCTTCGTTAAGGTGTCCTCCAACTGGACTAGAGAAGGCTGATTTGGGTTAAGGCTAAGCGCTCGTTGAATACCCTCAATACGAGCCATTGCTCGGGCCTTCTTTTTCCATAAGTTGCCAAAGACATCTCTATTCCATTTGATACACTCCCTGGAGAAGAGWGTAATTTTYTCTTGAAAATTGGAGGTAGAAGAATGCCAAAAGGAAGTGGTAAAAGAGTGAAAACTGGGCTCATGACACCACATAGGCTGGAARCGAAACAAYTTTGGTTTCTGGGAATTCCTTTTGGTAAGGTGAAGGAGAATTGGGCTYTGGTCAGAGGAGAGGCGTGCTAGGTGTCTCAGATAMCRATTGGGAAAGAYAGCCAACCAATCAACACTAACAAAGGCCCGATCCAATCGCTGCATAACAAGACCATTRCGACATTTCTTAACCCATGTAAACTTTGGGCCAGCAAAGCCCAGATCTTGGAGTCCACAAGAGTTAAAACAATTCACAAAAGCATTAATACGACAACGTTTCGGGGGTCTACCCCCAAATCGTTCATCTCTCTCCCAAATGTCATTGAAGTCGCCAATGGCAACCCACGGCAAGTCCATAAAGGCAGACAGATCACAAAAATCACACCAAAGTTGCTTACGAAGATGAAAATTCACATTTGCATAAATAGCTGAAATAAAAAAATTTTCTAYAGATGAACGCACCTCAATTACTCCATGAACACCTTGACGATTGACCTTGATGGGRTCAAAGGCCAAAGCATTAGAATACCATAGTATAATCAGACCACCGGAAAGTCCCACCGGATCCACCACAAAGTGTTCATCAAAAGGCAGCTTGTTGATGATAGCATGGGCATTGTCATTACCCACTTGAGTCTCTGAAATGACCACCATCAGCGGGGAATGTTGCTGAATTAGGAGTCTCATGTTAGTTAGAAACAGAGACCTCGCAATGCCCCTGGCATTCCAGTACAGGATATTCATCCTAGGTTTGACCGGCGGCGGAGGAGATGCTCCTTCTCCCAAGCCGTCTGCCCTCCCTGGGTACAGTGATAGGACCTGCTTCCTGGCCCAATCGTAGGCAAGGACTGTGGATGGGCTCACCGAAAAGCCGATTCGGTTTTCGCTCCCGAGTGCTCCGACGGGGTCCCAGTGAGCTCTGAGCTCCAGTTGACGTTCCCATTTGATCGTAGTAAAAATCCCCACAAAATTTGAGCGACCCATCACTTCGATTTCTTTTGTGAAGAGGCTTAACTTGAAGAGATGRCTCTGCCTTGGAAGGGGTATCGGAGGGTCRAGAAATGGTGCCAACATCTCRGGAATCCTSTGTGTTGAATTTGTCTTCTCCAATTGTCCCATTGCCCAGTGAAAAAAGACCGACACCACTTTGGGCAGAGCATTGAGACCTGCCACCGATGGGAGGTGGGCAGGAACCAGCACGCCGCCAYGAGTCATAGCCTTCAAGTTGAGCCATTTCCGAGGGGTTAACGCCGGGTGCAGAATCATGTTGCGCAAGACCGTCGGAGATGGCATGACTGCGTCGAGGTCTGTCAGAATGTCGTCCGAGTCGATGAGGTAGTCGATGACATTGGGATTTGGCTCCGCAATACCCACCCTCGGATTCAGACATACCTTGACAAAGTGGTTCTCTTGGAGAATTAGCATTGGAGGGGTCGTCGGCGACGGGGGGGGAGACGGAGTGGCTCGGGGGCTTCGGGCAAGACAACTGCCAAGGGTCTGGGTTCCTCGGGATGCTCAGCTGTCTCGGTTTCATCTTCTCCAGTCGCGGAAGCATGTTGTAGAGCTTGAAACGGATTCTTGGAGAAAAAACTCAAATTTGGAGAGTGTTGGTTAAGAAAAGCTCTAACTGGCTTGTTAATGGTAAGGGGACAACCTTCCTGTATTGTGATAGCCAGCTCATGGTTACGTGTTGCACTAGGGGTGGCTTGAGTATCATTGGTAACTGACAGACCTGAGGTATCAGAAAGGGGAATTGTAGTTTTCCTCCAAAGTTACTCCAAAGTTAAGTTTGTGAAAACGAAAAATCTCTCCATTAGTTATATTTTCCACTACTTCAGTTTACTTGACCATAACCACATACAACCCCTAAACAATTTTTTTTCCTTTCCAAAGGGATTAGAAAAGGATCATAATTTCCTCTTTCTTTTGTTACACACGTACAAATCTATTATACCAGAATGTATATTGCAACATATATATATWTTCTCCAATCTTTATTTATTCATTTCTACATTTAATCCAAAAAACTCTCACAAAAAGTAAATTTACGTACCGAACAACAAACAACGAGGGACCAAACCCGCGTACCGAACTACAAACAACGAGGGACCAAGGGAGTATTTTGCAAAAAGAATGAAGTATATATACTCAAAAGTCAAAAGAAAACAATAATCTAATATGGTCTAGTGAGTAAAAAAGATTCATATCTTACAATGAAAACAAAACGAGGAAAACAAAATTTCTAAGAGAGTAAAAACTAAAGACAGGCAAATTTATGAATGAGAAAAAACAAGAAAAAAAGAAAAGGATGCATAATAAGTGGGAGGGAACCAGAAGTAAACAAAGAAACAGCCCCATTTGCCATGTCCATGTTGGCCAACAATATGTGGGCCCTCTTAACTTTTCATGGACTTGTATTTAAGTAAGTAGCCCCTTTTCTCTCCTCTTATTAAGCCACTTAACACCACCCTATTTTCTTTCACTCAACCTACCACATTCTCTAATAACTTGCACAACATTCCTCTTTTAGAGAGAGATTTGCTTGTGAGAAGAGAAACAACACACTTGTATAATCTTCCTCACTTAATTCCTTCCATTCTTATACGATATCACTCATCATAATTAAATTAGCCTCTCAAATTACATTATTGTTACATACGTTACATACTTAAATTAGCAAAATGATCTCCTACAATCATTATACCATGAAGCTTTCTTCATTGCTGGTCTTCCTACTTGTGTTGCATATTTTGCTATGTGGTGCTTTTGGTAAGTTTCTAATGTCTTCAATACAATATGATTAGCTAATGGAAGTTCATGATCATACGTTAATCGAATTTTTGTTTCAATTCGTTCTCCTCATTTAAATCGTGTTTTTCAAATTGCAATTTATAGCTCATTCAGAATTAAGTGAGTATTTTATTGTCATGTCATTGTGTAGGTGCTCGCATTGGTAAATTAGCCTTGAAACCAGCTACTTCTCAACACAGAGACGTGGTATGTACCTATATTTCTCTACTACCATTGCTCAACTCATGAAAATCTATCTTTGTTTAGCTACACACTAAAGAGTAATTTCTAAATATTTACAGGAACCCGAAAATCCGGTGACGAAAGATGGCCAAATTAAAGAAGATGATAATAATGTTAGCCAAGAGAAGATCGGTGTTGAATGTAATAAAGATTGTGAAGGTGATTGTTCATCAAAAGGTACTTTGAAGAGAAGAGTCATGATCATGAAGGAGTCTATTAATCTCCATCATCATCATCATCGTCATAATCATAATGATCATCATCATCGGTTTCCATGGATTTATGAAGATTACCGTGGACCATACAGACATATCCCTAGGCATCATTAGAGATACATAATTTGCCATACATAACTCAAATTTTCTAGCTTCTTTTTTTTCCTGAAAAATATCTTCTTCTTTTTTGTTGAAAATCATTAAGGTCATCATTAATTCTAGGCTAAGTCGATCTTCCATTATTAAGATCAGATTATTTTAGAGCTAGTTCATGACATTATTACATGTAACATCCTGTTCTTCAAAAGAAGACTTGGAATAGAAATAGCATTATTCTTTTTACAGTATTAATTTTAACATTTGGCTAATTAACAAGTTTTTTTTTCCTTCCTGAATTTTCATTTCTATGTTTCATTAAATAGGTTGTTCTTCTTATTTACTTTTGCAGGAAAAAATAGAAAATTAATTTCATCAACTACCGTGTCAACTTCCCCTGCTAAACCCTTCCAAGAGGTTGGTACTAACTCCTAATATGTCGAGTACACTATTTTTTTCAACCCCACTTAAATTATATGTAACCAATCTGAAAAATTATATAATTTTTAAAATAACTTGGTCCTTCCTTCATTTATACAAATAAACAGGTCATATATATATTTATGAGGTTTTAATACCTTTGAATTTTGAACTAGTGATGACCTATCTGAATTGAAAATATTGTTAACTAGATTTTAAAAACTTACAAATGTAATTGCAAAATAATTAATATACGAAGTACATCGTTGAAGAGTGATCATAATCATAACTTTAATTAATCACGCTCCGTTAATTTACAGAATTCGGAGCATGGAAGGAAAAAGGTTGACACGAAAAGGGGTGACAAAGCTCAAACAATAATATCATCATCATCGATTCATCGTACACCATCGACCGCCTTTGATCTTGACAAGCACAAGAAGCCTCTTCCTCGGGCCGAGTATGAGAGTGCAATGGACATGACTGTAATGGACTACTCACCAGCAAAGAGAAAACCCCCTATTCATAATTAGACATAAAATCATGTCATGTTTGTAAAAAAAAAAAAAAAGTGTTATGATATAATTTTCCAAGAATCATGGAAAATTATGGAATACATGCATGGAAGTATTATGGAAGTATGAAGGTGAGAACAGCATTACAGAAATGGTGCACCCTTTTTAGGGATTTAGCTTAGGAATCATATCATATTATTATTGTATTGTAAATATATATAATTAGTAGCTCAGTTGTAGTTGATACAACAATATACGTAGTATTTTATTAATTATTATTTTTCATGCAAAAGTAGGTCTTTTTTGGGGGATTAGGATATGATTAAGTCATAATTAAGTACTCCAGGAGCCTGCTAATTAGGCTTTTCATAGTCTAATTATTAATATAATGATGATGTAAAGTACATGAAAAAGGTAACTTTGTAAATAAAGCTACTTTATATTTTAAGGTTGATGAATCATGAGCTGTTTTTAACTTTTGGAAGGATTTGAACTCAAAGCTTGATTAACTATATATTCTTTCCAAAAAAGGAAAATATACTACTGTAACTTATTATTACTTTATTAGCTTGTGTCTTTTCGAGTAGTACATGAAACACTTATCATTTAAATATGGATGGGATGCACAAGACATTATAGAGTTATTCGCCTCGATCTGAGAATGAAAGGAGCAGAATGTATTCTAACAAGCTAAGTTATTCTTCACTCTCAGAACATCGATCGTGTTCAAGTAGAAAAATGATTCAGTTTTATTATTGTTGATTATGTTGTATAAATCTTATAATATATGCAAGGATATTCAACCAAATCTAACATTGAGATTGTGTAGGACATTAATCTTATGCTTGGTGCATGTGTCACATAGGTGCTACTTTCAAGATGTACAAACAATAATTAAAATGTTTTTTTTGTTTTTTTGAAATTAAATTAACTAATAGAGACATACTTGGACGTAGAGAAATATTTAGTATCATTGTCCGGGGGGGCCAAAAATAAATTAAAGAATTAGATTGTTTAGATGTATTATTGTCTTCAATTGGTCCAAAAGAAAAGAAAATTACGAAATATACTAGGAAATGTTAGATGCTATGTCATTATATAAAGAATGTTATGGTACAACAAAATTATGTCATGTGCTTAACAAAATAAAAGTGTATAGGTTTAGCTAATAGTCGATTATGGGTACATGATAATTGTCCTTCACGCAATATGAGGTTACGCTTACGTCGTCCAATAAGTTCAAACGTCTGCTCAAAGGTCGTCAAGGCTATCATCGCACTTACAAATTACAAGTTTTATTGGGGATCACTCTATAGTCTATAGTCTATATCAATCAGTTCTGATAATTTCAAATTAGTTAGGTTTCATTTTTGATACTTCATTCATTAGGTAATGAATGTCCTATTAAATTATTGTTATTATTATTATTATTATTATTATGAGTTTGTCTCGAATGGAAAAAGATAGATCATAATGACCATTACATACGATTATATGTATACGTAGACGGTAGGCCTACCATGCTACTGCAAATTTATGAAATACTTTTGGAATAAGCTAAGTCATTTACTCAGTGTTATAGTCTTAGAGATATGTTCATCACGATTTGAAATGGTAGCCATAAGATTTTGAGAGAAGAAGACAATAATATCCAACTCATGTTACATATGGAATATGATATGATCAAGTATGGGTCTACTTGATTGAGAAGCTAATAATATCAATCAAGTTGATGATCAGACATAAAAACTATGAATAAGATATGTGTTTGTGCTTTATTGAACATATTGGACATGCCCAAAAATTGAAAGTTAGGATTAAAAAAAACAATGGATCGGAATACATGCAAGATACAACAATTATATGTGTATTGAATTATAGTAAGGTGTATGAAAAGGCTAAATGGGATAGTTCTCAGGGATGCATATAAATATTATAATGCAAATTCAATTCGAACTTGGGATATCTAGCTTCGGCTCGGTAAGCCTTCAAATCGGTTTCGAGCCGAACTAATTAAAAAATGCATACAAATTAGGAAAGATATTTAATGATTATATGCAACAGTCAGCAATGTGTATAACAATACCCTGAAATATAGGTTTGATGTTTAATTAATTAAGTTGTACGTATATAAATTTAAGGGGAGAGAATGAGGCCCTAGCTGGGTTCTAAATAAAAACAGGTGAGATGGGAACAATTGGTCAATTGTCAAGCAAGGCTAGGGCCCACATTGTTTACGACTCTTGATTGCAAATGTTCGAGCCGTCGGTCTAACTTTTAGCATGTGGGCTCACATGTTTTGCGTTGGAATGTTGATTTATGGCCCAATTTGCCTTCAAGTTTAGGTGGACCGCTTTATTATGGGTCACTTTATAAATGGCTAAAGTGAAACAGGGGAGTCGGGAGAGGTGCGTGTTGTAGTACTAGTTTACAAATGAATATAAGTATTTCTTTCCAGTCCTCATGATATGTTTAGACTAGCTTTTTTTGTTCCCGCGATGTGTGTGACAATTTTGAAAATTTTGTACTCTTCTGTTTTGTTTTTATTGCAACTTTTGTCATATTTGAAAATATCAAATTAATTGCAACTTTGTAAAAATATCTATTTTGGGTCATAAAAAACTAGTGAAATTACGAAATTGTCCTTACTAAAAATCTTAAACCCATTATTAGTGTTTTATAATAATCCCTAAACAAACACTTATCCTAATCAATTTAACCTAATTATTCCCTCCCATTTGCTCCCACCTACCTGACCCACCCACTTATTTCCCTCCTTTAATCTACCAGTCCCTCAACTCTCACTCATCTCACACTCATTTCCTCGAAGAACCCTAACCCTAGTTTTCGTTGATCTTCATCTCCCTCAATCATCTTGCTCCTTTCTTTCAATTAATTTAATTTCTTACTTCTCTGACCTTCCTACTTTCGATTCCCACTGTTTGATTTCGTTTTTGTTGACGAATTTCTGGGTCCCTCTTTCTCGATTTTTCAAGATTTCAGCAGCAAGAACAATGGTTTTAGATTTGAATCCTTTGTACAAAGTTATGGGTTACTCATGTAAAGACGACATGGAATGGATCGATGGTGTTTGCGAAGGAATCGAAAATGGTAGCACCTATCCTTGGATCGTCTATGCTAATGGAGATCGCGAAAGGTATGTCGGTCATCAAGTTTATAATGCTCTTGGTGTTATTTTGAAGAAAATTACTAAGAGAGACCCTTGTTATCAAAAGTACTTGGCTAATTTGGAGAGGGAGAGAATAGAATGTGGTAGGAAGCATTTCACAGACTATCATGTCTCCAAAATGATAGCTGGTGAAGATGTTGAGGTTTATGGTGAAAAACTTCAACAAATGGGGGATGAGCTTGTGCCTCTACTTGGTCCAAATGCTAAGGGTAATGGGTAGGACACTGTGTAGGTCCTAGGAGTCGTGGATGGGCACCCTCATGTTGAGGTTAATGGGCAGAAGAGGCTGATTGTCTGTGGTCTCATGATGCCTGTTTATGGTTATGAGCAGGAGGAGGCAAAGGATAAGGGCAAGGCAAAGGCTGTTAGTTTGAAGCCTAAACCACAACAAGAAAAATCACTTCGGCCGACCACGTTTACCGGAGACTAATCACATCGCCGGTGCGAGAGGATAGAGCAGAAAACTTCGGCAGAGTGAGAGAGCCGTGAGTCACGCATAGGTGATGCAAGTCCTCGGATCTAGCACTGAGGCCAAAATATTCTTCACACGGCTCATTGACCGAGATGCGCGAGATCACATCACGGGCTGTGCAGGCAGTAAAGGAGGAACTGGCTAAAGATGTCCACGTAGTTCTCCAGGGTGGTAAATGAGTCATGCGATACTCTTAGGCGTGGATCATTACCCAAAAATTTCGATCGCGACCATTGTCGTGATCGCAGTCGCCTTCTTAAAACCCTTTTTGACCTCCCAAGCAGAGCTACCAACCAAGGATCTTACCAACCACTTCTTTCAACTATCTCCCAATCACCATGACGTAAAATACTCAATCTCACAGATCTCCCACTTCCGCGAGATTTGGTTTGGGGAAAACATAGGTATTACTGAACAAGGATACACCAAGGCACACACCAAAACATAATAAAATCGAAACAGAGCATGTTCAACTAAATACATCAATAATAATGTTTTTACACTCAAAAACCATATTAGGAGGGAATAAAAGTCGGACAAACATATACAGCTATAATGAATGAATAAGACCACTGAGGCTCGCAAAAACTCAAGGTACTTCCTGACACTAGAACAATCTTTAGTGAACTGTCGGTCGTAATAGCATATCAGCAGGAATTTCTCCGATGCCGGCTATATGTTCATTGAAACTCATCGTCTGCCATCATCCAACCCAAAGGCTTCTGTATAGAATTTGTATTATCTACCAGACTGTGATTGTGTTTTTGCGTCCGATATATAGTGATATAGCAAGGATTCTTAGCCAATTGCAACGCACTTTGACTATCATATATAGCACACATCCACTTGTTGATAACACTCCGGCTATCAGGAGAAGAAGCTTTTCTAAGCCATATTCAATCGGGGAAGCTTAAATTCTTACCTGCTGTCGTAAGACCACTCAGGTTCATTACGATTACTTCTATTTTTTTAGTCTGTATTTCGACATACTATATAGAAGTAAGTAGTATCACACCGCACCCTCCTAAAGCTTGCTCAAGCCAAATAATGGTCGTCCGCCAATTAGAAACACATACTCCGATGCCTTTTTGTCCGTTAATCCACGACGCAACCACCAAATCAGCATCAACAAGCCTTTATTCTAAAACACTTCATATCCTCTTCTAGCAAAAGAATTATATCCGAAGTCCCTATTAAGATACCATCAAGAGCCACCGCTGTGACAGCAGAGCTTTCAAATGTTCAGTGGTCTCATTAAATGCTCCACCATGTAATGATTTTTGATTCATGATACTAGACTACGAAAAACACTATACATACCACGATTTAATTGCATGTAGCGCACAATGGGTCACTTATGAATGCAATATCATAAGTAAATTAACAACTATCTAAATTACTTAACTCAGTACGAACTACGAAGAATAAAGAGAGAAAGTGGATAAATGTTATATTTCTTATTCACATATTTTCTTCAACAACTTATAGTCTTAGCGGACAATTCTACATCATAGCAAAAAATGTATTGACATAAAACAAAAACTGACAAAAGTAATAAGAGAACTAGAGGGAAAGCCTTAGCATCAGACACTCTCACTATATGTTTGAAAACGTCGGAAGAACCTACGCTTAAGACAAAATTTTCCACTTACACGACAACAACCGTCAAGTAGCCCCGCTCTGTGAAAGTACGTTCTAGAAAGTGCTCATACGAGGGAGGTGCCTTAGCACTTGAGTGAACGAGAAGCAAGATCTCTTTTTATTCGAGAAATCTGGATCATATAGAAAACACGATCCTCACTTTCAAGTCCAAGATCAATCCCATCTAGTACCGATGACGACGCAATACAAGCATGTCGTCAACTCACCTGCCTCTAACAAGGCAAGTAGCATCTTAAAGATACTACCATCCAACATCCGACCGATCAGTCTGGAGGATACTATATAACATCTCTGAGGCAAATACGGTCCTGTCTCAGCCATGGCTTCTCATGGCTTATTTACATCGAACTCTACTAACTAGTAAGCCAAGTATGACTAGAATCTGTGCCAAACCTTATTAGACGAGCAGACCAATCTTGTCTCCACAGTTATAGAGTGTCTGGTGTCTGACGCACGCAGATTAATGGACTACGGGGTCCCGCGTTGGGCAGGGCAGCTTTTAGTCTCGTAAATAGTAGGAGAGCTGCGACTCTCCTCCCGAACACCATCAGACATTAACGAACCGCGCGTTTTCGCGATAAATCAATTCTCCGACAGCCTCTGAAAAACTTCTGATGTCAAGTAGACTATCATGTAGTGGATTTCTATTTCCAACAATCCACCAACTGTAAGAAGCAGCCTGTTCTGTATAGCATCTCATCATTGTCTCAAGATACTTAGTGCGTATATCTCCGAAAGTTCCTTTACGATTTACATGCAGTTGAAAAGCATACTTAACTTAAATAAGTATCACCATAAAACAATACAAACCACATTGACACCAGAGCAAAACGATCCAATTGATAGATCTCTGTGAAAACGGATCAAAAGACTAGAACCACTCTCATATTTATGGTTATAACAATTAGATTCTATACAGTCTATGCATTTTGTCAGGAGTCGATTTTTTTGTAGATTTCTCAGATCTCGGATCATTGTCCATACACTTCTTACTTTATTTAATCGTATGATAGTCTTTTCTAACTTAGCCTTGCTACACTAAGTTAAGCTGACATCTCCTAGTCCTTAGCTTGCGTAAAATTAAAATCTATGACATCTCGGCATATCGTGGCATTCTGGTGCACACGAAACTAAGCTTGTATTTATTACTAAACGCCCATTGACATTTATGGGTCTCATTTCCAACGTGTCCTTTGGAGCATCCTGTGCAGAGATTCATTGCTATCGTCTTCCTATCCCGTTATAGCATTCTAACAGTTCATCTTCTATCCATTCACAGGAATCCTGTTCATAGCAACTGATGTAAGTACGATGCCGCATAGAGAAAATACACCCTATTTCTGGAGTGCTCTGCTTTTGCAGAAAACATTTAGTAACCTGATCTGTTCGTATACTAGTTATCGGAAAGGAGAATTTATGTCACCCGATCAACAAGTGGCAATCGTTAAGACACCCATTATCAATCATGCGGGCTATGTATTCATCTTGCGTTCATTTTTCGCACTCACTCTTAATAAATCGAACTCTTGTCAACACAGTGATTATACGTAAATCCCTTATCTGTTAGATGGAGTCATGAGAATGATAGATAAGACAACTCTATGTAGAATAACTACAATCAAGTAGTGTTTCTCCTTGATTATTCATCTATGACTGGCACTCAATGGTTTGAACACAAAAGAACCATTTTCGAACTTCTTCCTCTATAAACTATCGAGCTCTAGACAAATTTTTCTAACCATGCTCAAGCCATTTAGATGCGCTGATTATCTCGTGTTTCATGATGATTTTTCCACCAAACGCTTCCTATAAACTTGGTCACAAGTTCTATACTTACAAAATTATCAGAGACCCTAGATCCACATCAGAAGTGCTAAATATTCAGACAAACCATAGGCTTCACTACACAATGGATTGAGACCTTTCGCGGTTGTTAAGACACAGACCCAACAAAGCGAGACCATTTAACCATAGCCGTATTTCCCATCACCCGAAATAAACCATAGACCGTGAAGTAGCATTTAATGGCTTTCGGGGTCTAATTTGATTGTCATCTCTTTTCGAGTATTTGACAGATTTATTGGTCCTAATCGGCAGATCGTAACGGTCTTCCAATATTGTATCAAGTAATGTTAATATCATTACTTAACCTTCCAACTTCTTATTATCTTCATACCCCAAAGAATCATTGAAAACTCGTCACAAAAGTCTAAGACCAACATTAGGCTTCCTAAAACTTTGAAATTGTATCGGCTTGTGAGAACGCAAGGGAAACTACGATTTTAATCAAGCGTACAAAATGCTGATATTTAGAGTCCATATTATAGGATTGTAGACCCGTATGCTTACTATATGTGAATTATCTCATTCGCTTGGTATGCATATCCCGCATTAGTAATCAACATTACACGTGATATCCCATTTTACTCATGCATTCTTATACGTCTATATTATTTAACCAACTATACTAGACCAACATAGGCTTCACTAAACTCGCATGAGTCCGTATTGACGCCCAAAGACCATTTACCCCCAAAAAATTGGGAGAGTCTGAGTGACGGTCGCACTCATTGAGAAGGCCTATATCCTTCTCAAATATATCAGCGTTCATCACTATCTGAACATATAATTTAAGACTATACACGATCATAAATCCAAAAAGTTTACCTCGTACCATTATCTCATCCTATTAGACAGGACTAAGGTCGCTTCCTCATTGACTTTGGATCTTGACTGCTCGGTTTCCAACAGACAACATGTCAAACATCTATCTTATCCAATGATCTGCGAAATTTTACAATTACCCCACACTATTTGTCTTTCTATAAGAAGTAAAGGCCCATATTTTTCACGCGGTCTTGAAGTTCATTTTCAATTGAAGAATATAATTTGAGGCTTTGTGATAAACCGCCTAAAGAGATCTAGATATTATTTATGCACTTATAAATGGGTACCCCCATATCGTACGTAGTGACAAATGTTTCTTAAACTAGCGCTTACTCCTCCTACTTTAAGGACTTGTTAAGAGCGCATTTCCGTGAAAGAAAAGTCCTTTGGTTTTGCTGTGCAAAAGACTAAAATGATTTCCTACTAAGAGATTTCATGTCCGCTGGATGTGGTTTCTAGGACAGATCAACCGACAAACTATACACTCTTTATTTCGACCAAAAAATGACATTTAGCGAGCCACTCCCATTCAATTCCTACTTTGCTCATCTTCTCATTGATGTATTCGTGAATTAGAAGTCGACTATGGGCGCCGACACATATCTGTCTTTGATCACAATCTTGAATTCTCCATAAGTCACACCATTATTAGTTCTCGTTTCTAAACCTATCATAAGGAGCTAAGTGTGATATCAAAGGTTCTTAGTATGATTGCAAATGCATTAGCTTCACCTAAACTTGATTGAGGCCGACGCATATTGGGAACGACAGCGTATGACATCGATTTTACCGTCATTATAGAAACTAGCACATTTATTCTTATACATGCCCTCATTTGAAAAAGTGGACGACCTACTCTGACTGTTTGATGTGTAGGATTTTCGCTCCATTTGAACAACTAGTATGTCACCATTACTATCACATTATAAGTTCCTAAACCTTAAGGGCCACGTCTAATTATGACAACATCAGACTTTTTTCCTTAGAGCGACTATACCTAAGACTGTGATGAAAGTAACCTCGATTTGAAGACAATAACATTTCAATAACATTTTACCAATGAACTCCCGACTTGATGTCTTACCACTCACAAAATTAACCTTAGACATTTCTTGGTCATCTCTTAAACAGATGCTCTAATTGTGTGATTTTCTGAGCTTTACCCTTAATCGCTTAGTAAGAAGTATAACTCTTTATCACACGCTTCATTTTTCTCTGCAGTTCCTAGATAATAGGTTGTACTCTTGCACATAGCAAGAATGAATTTGAATGACACGATCAACACGATTCAACGATGTAACTTAATTCAGATACTGAGACTATCGAACACTCACTAAATGAAATCCGAGAAGACGTTCATCGGCGAGATGTTCACCAGTATGTCATATCGAAAGTACCTTACACTCAAAACATCGTAATAAATGAAGTCACATCAATCGTTAGTCCGTTTGGCAAGAACATGAGCCAACACCTTCTTCTTACCTGAGATCTCGGACATTCCTTTTGTATGCCCTTTGTTCCACAATTCCAACCAAACCGGATTTTCCCTCTCAACGAATAACTCACCTTTACCTAATTAGGCTCTTTCCGAAAATAAAAACGTAACCAGCTTCATCCTTAAGTATAGACAACTCTTGTCACTCTGCTTAGTTCATCTAAGTCTTAGCGTGAGTTCCCGCACATTAAATCCACAAAGCTCAATAGCCTATAATTAGGCGCCACACAAACAACTAAAATTGTGAAACCTCAACAACTCGTATTACGTTACTTTCATCTTGTCACAACATGACTCGCACTCACATTTAAGATAAGTGTATAGTCGACTTATAGCAGATAGGCTAGGAGCAAAACATACTTGGTACGTTACACAAACACTACAGCAGATTTGCATTGCGAAGATCAAGTAAGCTAGGACAACACGCTGTGACCCCCATGACCCACTAATTGTAGAATGAATCTGAGAGAGAGCACCAAAATCAGGCTAATTCACCTTATCTTTCTCATCTGAAGTTATTCTCTCCACTCTTTCTTAAAAAGTCTAAAAACACACCTTTGTTTTGACAGACTTCCCAATAAATAACAATCCCATTTCGCTGCCTTGTTTATTATACAAACTCTTCAAGTTAACTGTTCCATCATTAACTTTCTTTTCAACCCTAAATATAAGATCACTTATGAACATTCCTAAAATGAATAATATTCCAATTAGAACACCACCACAATCCACTTCTCAACGATCGAAAATGAGGGGTTGCTGTTAGCGCTCAACACAAACCAGACACCACCTCAGAAACACAACACACTGAAAAACAACAACAAAACACATGTATAATCCAGATATATTGTTAAGTCACTAGATGTTCATTTGATAGATACAAGTTCAAATATATCAACCGAACATGATATAGACGAAAACTCAGATGATAAAGACATCAAACACACATCATACTAAGAAAAGTATATAACCCAAACATGGTCGAATTTACCTAAATGTTCACTAGATGAGACCAGACAACCCATAACTAAGCAACATATCATACATTCGCAAGACCCCATACATAAAGCACATAACCGAACCAGCATTAACAATTAACCACTCTATGCCAAGGACTTAGTAAGGGGGATAGCGTTCAGATACATACCATAGATATTAAGCACGATTAAAATGAATTGAAGAGACCTGTGCAAAGCTCGAGGGCTAACATCACTTGATCCTTGGACCCCACTAAGATAGCAAACGTCAACTCTATAGCGCTTAAAGAAAGATCAAACTAAGACCGAAAACACCCAACAAAATCAACCACTAACTAATCATGTATGTCGCTAATTTATGCACTCTCCTTCTACAAATACCTACCTTCTTACATTCATATAAATTGAAAAAAACAATAAAACAAAATCAAACCCTACAGCACGCGGCGGCGAGGAGTGGCGGTGGCAAGGAGTGGCGACAGCAGCAGCGGCGGCGAAGAGTGGAGCAACCACGCACAGCCAGCGCAACGACACGCGAAAGAGAGAGAGAGAGAAGAGAAAGAAAAAGGAAGGAGAGAGAATGACGCCGGGAGATGACGCCGGAGTGAGAGGTGAGGTCGCCGGAGAGAGTGACGCGGAGAGAGAATGAGGGACTCGAATGAGGGTTGTGAGTTGTGAGAGAATGAGAGAATGTTTGTTCGAATGAAATGATTTTTTTTTACTTTAAAAACTATTACCGACCGATTTTCAAATCGGTCGGTGTACGACCGAAAATTGGTCGGTAAATCCTATAATTTCTTTGTTTTGTTTTGAATAAATGATTTTTTATTACTTTAAAAACATTACCGACCGAATTTCGGTCATGATACAATGGACAATTCCCAATGATCACAGGCCGAAAATCGGTCGGATGAATCATTGGAAAATTGTTTTTTTTTTAAATTAAAATTGTGGAGTGAGGATTATAAATCAAAGGATTTACCGACCGATTATTCGGTCGGTACACCGACCGATGTACAAATCGGTCGGTAATACCGACCGAATATTCGGTCGGTAAAAWWCACCGACCAACTGCGGTCGGTGTCGGTCGGTATTACCGACCGATTTTTCATCGGTCGATAATTTCGGTCGGCCTTACACAAAATTCTTGTAGTGAACCTAAGCCTAAACCTACAGGGAGGAGTCCCAAGGGTGTTTACTGGCCTTGTCAAAAAAGGGCACCCATTAGGCCAAAGAAGTTGGTCTATAGTGAGTATAACGCTAAGAGCACCAGCAAAGGCTCTTATAGTGGTCCTTAAATGTAGTGGAACAGATTGCAGGAACTCTTCCGAGTATTCCTTTGCTTTTCTACCACACTTGCCAAATTTTTTGCTTCTGACATCAATCACTTCACCTGCTTGTTTTTGCTTCTTTACATCTGCAAATAGCCTTGAGATTGTGCTTTAGTGTACACCTACAGTATCTGTGAGCTTCTTCTGAAACCCATGAGGGACTTTATCCACCTCAAGGTGCATTAGAAGTTGCTGCACTACATGATTTCTTTGATGTAGAGTCATGTCCCTGTTGATTATCTGATTGTTTGATGACTCGTTTCCTTGTGTTTCAGATTCAGAACCTACCTGACCACCGCTTGCAACCAGCCCCTTCAAACTAAGAATGTAATCAGTGTCGTACATCCATTCTCCATCCATGATTGAAGATGAAGAATGAAGGATGAAATTAGTGTACTTTTGTAAAAACTAACCTAGATTAAGAGTTGTTAAGTGTTGTGTGTGCAAGTGTGTGTTAACTTAATTTTTTGCTAAACTATCCTAGACTCACATTAATTTTGGTGGTTGAGAGCTTGAATTTAATGCCTCATGACTGAAGTATATATAGCAGTCATGTGTACTTGGTAGCTTTTGTAAGAAAATTTCAATTTGAATGTTAAATTTGAATATTGGTGGAACTTTCAAATTTTGGTGAAAAAAACAACTTCAAAAAAGGAGGGAGTTGAAAATTGGAACCAAAATTAAATCCCAAAAAGTGGGACAACCAAATCTCCCACCAAAAGTTACCCATGTGCGTGGGGTATTTTGGGGGAAAAGGCCCCACTTTCTCTCACCTCTTCACACTTAATCACATGCCCCTCACTATATCTAATTACCCAATTCATTTTTGGCCTAGGAGTTTGTGTCGATGTCAAAGTGCAATAAAAACGAAATGGAGGAAGTACTATAATTTTTTTTATTAATGCTCTTGATTTTTGGTGTTTAGAGAGTCACTAAGGGTGGGGATGAAAATCGATTTCATAATCTTTTGGAATCGAGAGGGAAACTCTAACCACCTAAACTATCCCTCACTCTCGTTAATGCTCTCAATTTACAGAGTTTTTTTTGTGTGTGTGGTTGAAACTGGCACAAAAAATGGACTGTTATTTGACTTTTTTTGTTTACATATGATTGTTGATAGTAATATTGAATTTTTTATTGATTGAAAATAAAATTATTAACTTTCCTTTTTTATTGAGTGACAAATTAAAGATTTTTCTTTTCTGTTTAAGGGAGGACTAGAGGGGTATAGGAGTTTGRCAAGTGGACATTGCCAATGGCCCATCGCCACTATCTCCCCCTTTCTCTTATATAATAAACTTTAAGGGTAAAGGTAATAGAAGTCAAATTAAAGAAAATGAAGGTGAGTCAAGACGTTGGTTGTTGAGGTGATTTTGCAATTATTCAACAAGTCAAACGTTTAATATTGTTTTTGGTTCGTTAGGAAGCTTCCCCTCAGCCGTCTCAGGTAATTGATTATATTGAATAACAGGGTCATCTCAATATTTACGAAGGCCCTGTTCAACTAAATTAAAAATGGGCCCTTAACATATATGTGAAAAATTAAAAGCTATACAATATATTCTATTATTTCTTTTTTTTATAGTGCAATTATCGTCAACTCAATTGTTTTCTAATTATTTGTTAAGGTGATTTTGCACTTCACCAACAAGTCAACCYCCRAATATTATTTTTAGTTCGATAGGGGGATGCCCCTCTGGTTAATGATTATATAGATAACCTCGCTAACGTAAAATGACTCCTAAATAGTAGAGTTAATCAAGAAGATGAAAGTATAAGGAAATGACCTTGTTGTGGAACAAGACTGGAGTATATAAAACAAACAAAGATGAATAAAAAAGAAAACCATCAATTATATAGATAGGGATAGAGTCAGACTACATTTGTATTACAAGGATGTATGATTACCTCCATGTTTACACAATTGGGATGAAAACGAGCAAACTACTGATCCATTGAGGGATGAACTACGTTATGCTACGCTATACTAAACTATACTTGGCTACTAAGCCAAGTGCGGCTTAGGGAAGCTAAATGCGAAAGAAGATAGATAGATGTTGTTGTTGTGTTTGTTGTTGTTGTTTATTCTAATCCTACTGCATCTATTTATAGGCCTTCAATGTGTAGATCGTGGGTGGAAGTTACTCCCTCTTGACGTTTTCTTGCCGCCTCTTTCGTATTTCAAATCCTCGTACCTTCCATCCAAATCTTAATGTCGCTTGTTATTCATGGGTCGTCCCTTATTGGGCTATCTCTGAGTGGACCACTTCTATCATAATTTCTTTTTAACGCTTTTGTCATATCGCCAGACGACAACTATTCTGGAACGCCACTCATCGCATGTTTCTCTGATGCTTTATTCATCGCTGGTCACTTACTTATCGGTCAAACTCCTACAACTTAGTCAACACAGTCAACAGAATATTTTTAGTCCGTAAGAAATTGCCCCCTTAATTTGCAAGGGCGATATCACTTGAGTCCTTGCAAATTAACGTATCCTATCGCCAAAGGACTTGTGATTTTCATTTTAATGTTTTTGTTATAAAAATGACCTTATATTCATATGGTTATAATTTTGTGAACATCCTTATATTTACATCAAAATGACTTAGGAAATGGCCTTGGGTGAGATAATGCACAACTAAATTAAAGCAACTTCCAAGAATTACATTTACCTTCTTTTGGGAAATTACTTGGAAGCTGAAGTAATAAATTGGTACATTACCCTGCATAAAGCCATCAGTACTGAAACATCATTTAGTGTGTGACGCTAGCATTATCTTTGATATGTCTTGTCATTAAGCACTGTTCATCATTAATGGAAATGTACTATATTTTGTGAATTAAGAGATTTATTTAAGCAAAATATTTCCATTGATAAAATAAATTTCAGAATTACATTTGTAACATCGCAGAGAAATGTTTTTAGACAAAAGTCTTGAAATTAACATGCTTATACTAAGGCATGAACAATATTTTGAATTGTTACTATCTCATGACATACCAAAAGAAAGAAGTCAAGTAAATTGAAACTTTGAAGGATTTGAATATATACACATATATATTTATTTTGTAGCCTTCTTAAGGAAGTACAATCATTGGAGCGCTAGGGAGTTGAGCTACGATTTGCCTTACATCAGGACGCTCCATGTACCCCTCAAAATCAACATGATCCGGTGTAGTCATGTCCCAGTTCAAATACTTCCGCCATTTGATGTAGTCGTCCCACAATTGGCAACAACACTTGTAACACACCGTTTGAATGGAATCTTCGGGGCCCCTTAACCCATAATACCTCATAATATTGAGCCCTTACTAGGACTACATGATCATATAGCATGATCCTTTCTCCAGATACCGCCCTGGCACCCACAACAAATGCCTTGCATACTTGAGATAGATTGTGCAATGCTAAGATGCCATCCTTCACATGCGGGAACAGATTAGCGTTGTTAAAATCTGCATTATGAAAAAGTTCAGCAACGCTTCCTCTAGTCTCTCCTTTATTCTCCTCTTAGATTAAAGGTCTCTCCCCCCCAGCGTTGAGCCGATCCATTGATGAATGCCTCTCTTTTCAAGTTTAAAAACTCAGCCACTCTATTGGTTGCCAAGTTATGATTCTCACATTCATCAAGATACTCCAATGTCCCGAATTCTTGCGACACTTTCTCCGGGACAGTCCATACATCGTTGTAGAGAGTATCAAGGTGTACTCCCCAATATCTCGTAGACATTTTTGGATGAAAAATATTGTAAATGCGAACTTCACTATTTGGATTAATGATATCCATCGCTTGTAACATAATGATTCGAGGAGGAATTTGGGAAAAGAAGAATGATTTGATAGGAGAAAGGAAAGAAGAAATGTGAATGAAATGTAGTGAAGAAAGGGGGTATTTATAAGAGAAATTATGAGAGTATAAGTGGTTTATCAAATAACTTCTCTGGAAACTGTCATTCGATACGACGTGCTTTAGTGGTAGCTTTTAAACCGTACACGTCACTTAGGCTTGTTTCGTGAAGCTTCCTTAATAAATATCTCGGTTTATGAAAATATTTCGGATATTATTTCCACAAAGTCATTAATTACCATAATTTGATTGGACATTTCTTGGTGAGGAAATGTTAAATTTTCCATCATTTTGTTTTATGGTAATGAAAYTATTCAGAAACTGATCCTTTGATCAAGAAATATATTTTGAGGTTATACAACTTGACAAATATTATTATAACATCATGCATTATAACAAAAGATGAACAAGCTAAGTATCGATGTAGATCATCACTTTTGAACATTAGCATCATACATACTAAGTTAGTCACTGCTCATAAGTAAAATACCACCAACATTTTTTTAATACCTCATGAGCTTGCTACCTTAAACAAAAGAGAAGGTGTGAAAGAGATTACCAGGATTAGTCTTCCTTCGTCAACATAGGTTGTCAGAATCAGCATCATCGGACAAGTCTCCTTCCAAAGCACATTGTTCTCTAGCGATTTGCCTTTCACACTTTCCTTTCTTGATTGGCTTCTTTGATGCACGCTTCTGGTGGCGTCATTTCTTTCCTCTAGCTTCTTCATCGGAGTCCCCTTCTGGGTCACCCTAACCATTGTCTTGTTCTTTCTTAAGTTCCTACTTTACCTCTTCCAGGAATTGCRCCTCGTCTGCACGATGTTCCTTTTCTGTGTATGGACGACCAATCACTTTATGTCAGATGAGGAATCACTGGAACTCTTCGTCTCTTAGCGCCTTTCTTTTCCTGTCTCTTAGTTCAAAGGGAAAAGAGGAGAGGTATTCCTCAGCACTTGACCACATTAGACCTTCAAACCCTTGAGACTTAGCTTTACTAATCACATCAAAACAAAAGTCCATCGTCGGCTTAGAAGTTTGATTCAACGAGAATTGACAAAGAAAGAGACTTAAGAAAAACTTATCACAATAGACAGAGATTATCAAAAGACAACTCTCTCTTAGGAAGTAAGAGTAAGTTTACTCAGCTGCCTTAAGCATTTTTTATAATAGAGAGTTTGTTTGCATTTAATATGGCTCACCAAACTTTTACTCCCGTTACTTTGTTTATTTACTTGGGGGTAGCAAAGTCTTTTCTTATTTCCACCTTATTGGTCAACTTTCCTTGGTCGAAGCGACACGTAAAAGGATATAAAATGTCATTCTTTGTCTCATTTCCTTTCCAAACAACCGTATCTCTTCTAGAAATTCCTTCTCCCAACTCTGCACATTAAAACTGCCAAATTTCTCCATTGATTTTTTCATAGAACTATCGCCGGAAGCACTTTGTCAATGCAAAAATTCAGCTCTTCCTATTAACTAAGTTCTCTTTTGTCAATTTATTGAGAATCACAAGGATTCATTTTGCCCGAATTTATTCTGGAAAATAGCCCATTCAGGCAAAAGGGTGTAGCCTCCATCGGTCCTGCATTTTCATTTCATTTTGAAAGTGAGGAGGATAGGAAAAAAATAAATGGGAGACTGCCCCAACATTCTCCAAGTATTTCTTTGGCAAGAKTGTTATTCAAGCAACCACATATATCGATGTTCCCTACGTCCAACAAGAGAGAGAGAGAAAGGAAAGGTGACACAAACCCATCAACGGATCTAAAGTCAAAATCTGATCAAGGTTGGGTCCAGGACATGAATGTAGTGACTGGTTCAAACGCCTTGAAAGTTTTCATCAGTCATGGCAAGAAAAACYGATTTGAAACTTCCTTAAACTCGCCACTTTTAGCAAAATCCCGTTTAATGGGTCGCTTACTTGTGCCTTGATGTCGCTATAGGACCCTGCCCTAAATTGCTTTATTCTTCGTCAGGGACTTATGACTATCACTCTGGCCGACATTGACTTTCTCACCGGATTGTCCCTATACAACGATGATGGGCAGGAGTTGAGAGTCTCCACCATTCAAGGTGCAGAAGACTTATATACCAGATGCCACACATTGCTAAAGGAAATGATGGGAAACTGAAGCAAGATTGGTTTCAACGCACTTATTACGTATTTCGCAAATTCATCTCGAAAAGTCGCCAAGGAAGAGGAGGTACTTTTTATTCTATTTGCCCTTACTCGTTTCATGATGTGCAAATTTGGTAGTATTTCTGCTCTGTTTTTGCTTTTAGTCGTAAACATCTCCTTTAATTCATCGTTTCTGGCGCTGGGAACCATCATGTTAGGAAAGTTGTATCGTTGCCTATTTAGATGTAGGCGAACTATTATGGATGGGGATGACCTAAACCGCATAGGTGGTCCTCTATGGCTACTTACTTGCTGGGGAAGTTTATATACTGARCTTGGTTTTGAGCTGTCTCAAAATGAGATCATCGCTAAACTTCAATAAGGGAGTAAAACCAAGGCAACAGATAGGACTCGTATCATCACTTGTTTGTCGCTTGCTGAAATGTCCTTCATTTGCTATGATCATCAAAAGGTAGTAGATCCCTCTTTAACCATGAAATGCCTCATGCAACTGGACCCACTTCTTGGCGACTGGTACCCTTTAGGCAACAAGGATAAGACCAACTCATTTGGACTAGGAATGTTTGATGCCACCCTAGACTGGCTAAAGAAAATTGGTATGTCACATTCCTTCACATATGACTCCAAGTTCTGGTGCTCGGTTCTAACCGCTAGAGATATGCCTGCAGCAGAGCCTGAACACTTTGGTTTTGAAGTCTACAATCCTCATCTCGTCGCTAGACAGTTCAGACTATGCCAATCCTTGGCCATCCCTATTTTGACCACAGGAAATCATGATTGGGCAACAAGGTACGTGTTCACTGAGGAAGACGTATGACAGAGCCCAAATACTTAGTTTAAAACGAACTCTCTACCTTCTTTCAGTGCTTGTGAACTGGTCACTGAAAGTTATGCTCTATGGTGGTACGATGAGGCATCCTGGAACAATACAACCAACAAAATCATTAACAATTTCACCTTTAGTGTGACACAATTTGACAGTGCGTTGTCTCATTTGAGGTAATATTCCTTACATCTCCACTAATTGTTTTATTTTACCTTTCCTTCAATTTTAATTGTGCAGAAAGCAAAGGAAGCAAGAATAAAGTGATTTCTTCTTTCAATAAGAGTGCTGGTGATCTGGCTAAGATTACCATCCATGAAGGTGATCTTAACGCTATACAATTTAACGCGCAACTAATCTCCATAGATGATGAAAAGTGTCACCACCACATTCCTCACCTATTGATCATCAGTCTTCAAGAAGCCTTTGAACATCCCTCCCGAGCTGGAGATAAGAAAAGAGGCAACAGGCATCGAAAAATCATCACTTCTAGCCCTTCAACTCGTACTCAATCTGCATTGAAGCCAAGTGAACCAAACTCAGTCTTAGGTAACATGTTACCAAGTTTGTCCTTAACTAAGCTTTCTTTGTCACAAAGKTGACCCCATGATTCTATGTTTCAGTGTTCCTTAATTAGAAAAAGAAAGACCTCAAAAGACCTCCTTCCTCTAGCCCCACAATTATTAGTAGCGATGAAGAAGAATTGATGGTAGACCCCCCTATAGCTAAAGCACAAAGCACTTCTCCTGAAGTCCTGAAAACTAACCAGGATGATCAAGCTTCCAATAGTCCCCCAAAGAAGAAACAAAAGAGACTCTCCTCTATTCTCAGTGACACTGTATCCCACTCTTCTGACACTGTATCCACTCCTATGCCCTCGTCTTCAAACATTGTTCCACCTGAAATTCTACAAGCCTACCTTGTTGCCTCCAATGTTGATTCCCTTGATCTAGTCCTAGCCATAGATTCCGAGCCTATCTTGGAAACCCTTTAAACGCCTAGTGTCCTGCCCCAAAAGGTCAATATAGATGTTAATTCTTAACAGTGCACCCCTCAACCGTTTTTTATTGAAGTTGAATCCGGCCCATCCACCGATCAACCGATGGATCACAATCCAGCAAATCTGAAAGGAGTGAATCCTTCTATAGAAACCCTAGCTGTAGTGGAAACACAACCATCGCCAAAAACTGGTGATGAGGACGAGGCGATAGAGGCTTTCAACATTATAGGAGAAAGTAGCCATTCTTCCCCTATAAAGGGGTGCATATCAGCTGGTCGGCAATAATTCAAGTTATGTCGATTACCCATGCTGTGACTTTGAATTTCCACATCATGTTTTCTTACTCGAACTTTTTGTGCAAGACCCTTCCCAAGTAGTCACCCAAGAAGTCATACAAGAAGTCCTTAACAACTACTCCAATGTAGAGAATGATCCTAACCCAAAGGTTCGCGCTCATGCCATGCTTTCCCAAGGAAATTTGGTGGAGATATTAGCCTCTACCAACCCTTCTGCATGGAGTGATATGCTTGAACCTTATCGCGATAGTAGAAAAAACATCATATAATGCGGCTCATTTGCTGCGGTTGTATAAAAACCGTAGCATATAACTGTTATTTGCTGCGGTTTTTATGACAACCGCAACAAATAAAACGTTGTCATACGAGATATCATTGTTTTTTATCGAAACTATATCAGTGTTATCCTCTCCAAGAAAGAGCTTGTCCAAAAGGATTTTGCCTCCTCTCGAAGGGACATTTTGGGCACTTTTCAGCAAGGAGATCACTCATGGGCTGAGATAGACCAATGTGTTAAGGAACAAGAACGCCTTGCCACCCGCATTAAGCAACTAACAGAGGAATTGAAGATCACTCTCTTCTAGCTAAGGTAGCATCTATTAGGCAAGAACGGCAACAATGCATCCTTTCTCACGAGGCTTGCAAGAAGAAACAGCAAGACGGCAGGCAGCATATCGCACGCTTGCGGGAAAAAGGCGAACAAGTCAAGAAACCTCTTGAGAATCATTGCACTAAAGTTGGCCTTGTTGCCAAGGGCCAGATCCTTGTAAGTGTATTGAAATGTAATGCCAATATAGTATTAGCAAGGAGGATTTCTCGTAGTCAGGAAGAGGACTAGGATAGAGAAAAGAATCAATTTATCATATTTGAAGAACTATCATTGTTGTAACAGTATTTTGGTGAACTTTCTTAGCTCATGTGTTGTGTTAACTATTTGGTTCCTAGTTGTAGACAGCTAAAAATGTCACCCCAAATAAGGGTCCTATGATTTTACTATATCGATCGTTAATTGGTCCGAATTTCTTAAAAGGCCTGAGATTGCTCAATAAACCTTAAACCATTCCCCTTAAAACCCAGCCTAAATAATAATAATAATAGTAATAATAATAATAATAATAATAATAATAATAATAATAATAATAATAATAATAATAATAATAATAATAATAATAACTACATTACTAATATTAATTCCTAAAAGCCCCTAAACTAAATCCAAATCCCATGCAAGCCCATTTCACGTAAAACCACCAAAACCCCATACAAAACCCATGCAAAGCCCATCTCGCATCATCTCATTCTCGAAGCTTCTTGCGGCAGCAACTCCCTTCCCTTCTTTACCCTAACTTTGCCTATAAAAGAACCCCTCCTCTAACCTCATTCTCTCAAGCAGCATTCAGCAGCATACAACAACAACAATCACTCTAGAAACCCCTTAAAAAACCTGCCATTAAACTTCAACGAAACACCCAAAATTCAGTCGTCAAACACAAGCCGAAACTCGATCTAAACTGCTGCAAACATTCCTTGGAGCTGCTGATATACAACATTCATAAACGTATCAAAACCCTTCTCTAAACATTCACAAACATAGCAGCAAGCAAACCCAGAAAATCCCCTCCAAAACAGTCCTAAYACGACCAAACTCACAGGCCTTTGCGAGATCCGTTTCGACCATGGCGATTTGATATAATCAGAGCCGGCCCGTAGCGTGTGCTCCACGGGTTACGGCACAGGGCCCCAATTTCTCTAGGGCCCATTTTTGCTTAGAAATTTCTTTTAATTTATGTGAAATATCTAACAAAAATGCTACTATTAATTGAGTATAGATTATCAGTGGTTGATATTTGCATGAGGAAAAGGAATGATTTTGGGTTTGAACCCACACAATTGTTTTTATAAAATATTATAAACAGTGAGTATATCATAAACGCTTCATATTTTAAAAAAATTCCTCTTGTTTTTAACGCTCGTGAGTCGTGATAAATATCGCACAGGGCCCCCAAACTTATTGAGACGGCCCTGGATATAATTTCGGAGGACTCTAATTTTATACAATTCAGTTGATTTATATTGATCGTGGTTTGATTTTGCAGATTATATTCCATATTTGATGCATCATCTATATTGATCGTGATTATGATATTTTATACTCATGCTTGATCAATGAAAATCGTATGTATGCGTAATTTCGTGCTTCGTCGAGCCATATTTGAGACTTCATGTTTATGTTTGCTGTGAGTATGCGTGAGTTAGTCCTGTATATTTCTCATTAGTATAAATTATGCATATTAGTTTATGTTTGCTGTTAGTTCAAATTCTATGCCATATTTTAGCTTATGTTCCTTACAGTATATGCGTGAGTTTAATTCTTCTTGTATGCTTGTTGACTAATAATATATACTTGTTTGTGCTTAATTTGTGTAGTTTCTTGTTTATATGCATGTTTTCTTTTTTACTTTGATTTTGGTTTGGCTAAATCACGTTGACTTTCTTATATGATCAATGTGCTTTTTTTATTTTGTTTGTTCTTTCGTAAACTTTACTATTAGTATATGCTAGTGTACCATTATTATTATTATTATTATTATTATTATTATTATTATTATTATTATGATTATTATTATTATTTTATTATTATTATTATTATTATTATTTCATAAAAAGCGTTTACATATTACATAAAGTTAGATGGGAGCCTTGAAACAAGCTGAGCTCCCACCCCTTTCTGAATACAGAAACACAATCTATGAAAAACAAAAGCACCACCCTTAGCATTGTTCGAGTGGCTGATGTAGAGAGACTTGACGCGTGCAAGCGTGCTAACGGCCTCCTTATCCAACTCCCCAAACGTTGTGAACGCAAAAGGGATGAACTTGTAACCATTTTCCTCACACTTGATCGCATACTTCTTGTTTTTCTTRTCTACAGCATTGTGCAAGGCCATATTAGGAGCCCAGGAACCTCCGCTCGTGCCTGCAAAGGGAGATATGCCTGTCACATCCAAACACACATCCTTACCTTGATGCCAATTGAAGAGTAGAAGGTCTGCCGGCCGAAGATCATGCCCTGCCTCAGATAAGAAGCCCATAAGAGCCTCCTTACGCACCACGATCCCAACTTTCGAGCAAATATCGAACAAGATATCACGCACTAGGTTATGCCGGAACTTCACACCCACCTCACTAGTGCAATGAACCGCACTAGGTTATTATTATTATTATTATTATTATTATTATTATTATTATTATTATTATTATTATTATTATTATTATTATTATTATTATTATTATTATTATTATTTATTATATTATATTATATTATATTATTATTAATTATATTTATATTATTATATTATTATTATATAACACCAAACGTGGTAAGCGTTACAAGCAACAAAAAAGGCACAAGTGATCTACAAGAATTGGAGGGGAGCCGAAATACAATCTGGGCCCCCACTCCTCTAGCAATAGTGAATCCTATTCGACTGAAGATGTGAGAGCTGCACGTGCCACAAGGTCTTGGGCCCTGAGAGAACGTCTGGACCGCTTCAAAGCGCAACAGCTCCCTTGTCTAATCCCCAAAGAAGAGAAGGAAAAAGGAAGGAAACCATATCAATTGTCCTACAACGCGCCGAATATTTCTCCCGCTTCGCTGAGCTGCTACGCCACATACGACCAAGAACGAAGTCAGACAACCCAGATTGCGTCATAGGAGAAGAACCCGTTAGATCAACACACACATCCAAGCCGTCGTCCAAGAATAGAGCAAAACATCCGCGGGTCGAAGAGCCCCGTCGATCATCAGTCAACCCAACATTAACTCCTTACGAGCAGAAATCCCAGATCGATAACAGATGTCAAGAAGAGTATCGCGGACAACATTGTGACGGTGCTTGATACCCATCAACCGAGCAGGATACAGCATGATCCCAAAAATCTCCATCGAAAACCCGCGAGCAGCAAAACAAGGTGCCGAGAAGGAAAATAAAGGAACACCCAACCGATAAGAAAGAACAGAACGATAAGTCTTACCATTCATAGTCTGGCCTAAACCAGATATCGGAACCACCCGAAGCCAAGCAGAAGCGTGATCTCCTGTTGGATTTCCACAAGGCAACCTGACGGGTAGACAAGGAGTAGGTGGAGTGAGCAGATGCAGTAACCTTCGTGAAATACAAATCTGCCAGTTTATTATTAATTATATTATATTTTATTATTATATATTATTATTATTATTATATTATTATTATTATTATATTATTATTATTATATCAATACTAACTTTTTACTCTGTTTCTTTGAATAATAGTTATTGCAGGAACGATTTTGATTCTAACTTTGTTTCTATTGTCTTTTCTAGCGAGCGATCTAAGGAAAAATTTGTAATATTCTATTCTCTTACATATTCTCAATCACCTTTTATAATTCTTTAATAAGACCGGAATTACGTGAATCACATTAAGGTTAGAATAATTATGGACGACCGGTTTTTAGGCACCGTATTATTGATTATAATCAAAGTGGTCACAATATTTAGGCTAGGTAGTCATTTTGCATAATAGGAACTCACTTTTTAGTAGTAACTTTAGGATTAGAACGCGAATAAGGTTTGAAATTGCTAGGTTGCATGCATAAATATCGGTTAGAATGGAAATACAATGAGACCGAGTAGAGGCCGCTACATGTGGGCGGATTGGGTCAAAGATTCAATCCGTACCATGTCCCCGAACCCACGAGCTGGTTGCTGGATCGGACTGTGGGGCCATTGTTTTGGCACCAACGTTTCGGGCGTCCGTGATTAATCTTTATAGGCACGGTGGCGATCCCCTTACTCGACAACACTCCCCCAACGCACTCACGTGCGGGTTCTGTGGCTCAAGCCCACAACACAACAACTACACATTCGAGGTAGGCCCAAGCCCCCCGCGGGGGCCCACAGTCTACACTAGTAAATAAGGAACAACCCTTATTGRTTTCAGAAAACCTCTTCATATTACCATAGTAACATGACTTCGAATTTAGGAGTTTGTATGTGGAATTATTCATGATTTGTCATACACATGTCCCTAAGTTAAAGGCGTATGGGGATGTTTCATCATGATTTTGTATAATTGCACTTTTTAAGAATATTTTGCAAAGAACTAGGGTGAACTTGATGTAACACATAACAAGATGATCTGTCTTACTTTATTATTCAAAGAAATTCAAACAAACATATAACTTGGTCTATATACATCAAGTGAACCAGTCATATGCTTCTGTAGCTCTAAGAATGATGCCAATAATTGCCCCGAAGAGATGCCCCCTGGCATCAATTGGATTAAGGTGGTCACTAGGCACCACGCTCTTCACTACATAGGATACTTCAGATGTGTTTTGTAAGTCATCATCCTCAGCAGCCTCTTCAATGTATTTGATTGCACTTGAAATCACTTTCACTTTAGGTGTCGGCCGATTCTCAAGTTTGAGAGCAATTCCCTCGCCATTAGGCAAGGTCTTCATAAGTATACTGGGAAATTCACTTTAAATCAGCACAAACTACCTCATACTCATTACCATTCCATAGTATTACTTTCTGATGCAAAGTAGAAGGAATAGCATAAGTTTGATGCAACCATTCTCTTCCGAGAATCGCATTACAATTACCCTCCCCTTTTACTATAAAGAAAGTTGACTAAGTCTTGGAATTACCTACTTGGACGTGTATACATGCCAATCCTTCAATACTCTCTGACTTACCATTGAATGTAGTAATGCTAATTCTGACGCTAGACAAATCTTTSCTACCCTTACCCAATTTTCTAAAAACTGACCAAGGCATCAAATTTATCGTAGCGCCAGTGTCAATTAGCACTTTGGTTAGCTTGATGCCATCTTTGTCAACTGTGACATAAAGGGGCTTATTATGCGAGTTGTAAACATTAAAATCCTTGATTAAGTGCTCCACAACTAACTATTCTTGCTCCTTAGTGACAGTTTCCATGGATGGCGCCAAACTAAACCCTTTGTCCAACTTACTTAGCTCAGCTGAAATAGTAGAGGTCTTACCTGCAGCTTCGGCTTAGTCCACTTCATCGTCCCATGAAGTATCCTTCTTCACGGTCCCACGGGCTTTGAACGCTTGGGGGAAAGTGACTGCACAAGTGCACAACAAGTGACAGACTCGCAATCTCCTTCTGAACAATTTTCCAGAAAATTAATATCTGACTTAGACACCTCCAAATCCGAACCTTCCAAACCATAATCCACTAAATCCGCATAGACACCTGCTCAGTCATCAGAACATCTTCTGCAAAACTTTCTGTCCTATGGTTGGCCAGTTCTTCTTCAATAGGATCCTCCATCAAGTCTCTAACTAATTGGTGATTCTGAACATTGGTGACTTGCAAGCTCTTAGATGACCCTTGAATTGTCTCTCTCTGAAGAGCTTCTCCTTCCAAATGAGGCTCCGACAACAGATTTTTTCACAAATTTCATCCACTTGCTTCCTAGGTGAATGAGCTTGGGTCTCTAAAACATCTTCTCTCAACTTATCTCTCTAACTCCCAGCCAAATGAGGCTAGGTTGTAGGAATTCCTTCTTGCAACTTCTCTGTCTAGACAAGATCCAAATGAGGCTGGGTATTGAGAACATCTCCCTTTGACCTCTCTGTCCGGATAGAACCTGAAATAGATTTATCCCTGGAGATTCCCTCTGTTGAATTTTCTCTCTCTAGTTGCTTTCACCCTTCAAATGAGGCTCCTCAACAGAGATGACTTTAAGCATTCCCTTTTGAAATGCCTCCTCATCCACATGAAATGCATTTTCTTGTAGTTGGCTGGTAGCTACTTCTCTGATCAACCTAGCCTTTTTCCTGACTCTTCTCTTCCCTTTACCAAGAGCTAGATCATCTTCCTTTACCTTGTCTGTGTTTGGATTGCTATCCCTTTGCTTGGTTTATACCTCCTGGACATCTTGGTCTGAACTTGGCACCTTCTCAATCTTGCTCTTCAGTTGGACCACTTTAGGCTTGCCCAACCTGGTCAAGACTGAAACGGTAAAGGGCATCCGAGGAAGAGTGACTGGTCCCCTCCTTAATTAATCCTCTTTCAAATTGAGACTTCTGGTGTCTAGGTACCCAACTTGGGTTGTTAGGGATAACTTCGGTCCTTAATAACTCATAATGTAACATGTCAGCTTAAGAAAGACATATAGAGAAGCGTAACTTTTTCAGGCCTTCCACTGCCTTTGTTTGCAGGGAAGATTCTGAACAGCCTCCGTATATGTCTGAGCCTTCTGGACACCATCTCCATCATGATTAACACAAGAAGTGGCATTCCCCGACTGCACCTCATCATTTTCAGCCTTCTTGCCTCTAGGTTGAAAATTAGTAAGATTCAACGCCTGGTATTCTTGCTTTTAGATTATCAACCCATATGCCCTCATCTTTTTATTGATGAAGCCCTTGAAAGCTTTACGCAGATGAGTTGAGTGCGCAACACTAAAATGCCACCTACATATTTAAGGTTGTCGTAGTCTTGCTTTTGGAATTTTGGAACGATTAGGCCTCCTTCCTTCACAACACGTTCATATAATTTTACAACAATAGCTACATTAGAGAGTTCATACATGTCAATATGAGAAATAGCATTAGCATCAATACCAACCATATTACAATCCATCTCATATTGTTCTAATTATGATAAGGAATCAGAATCAATTTCACAAGCATTTGCACTCTTCTTAGGAAAATTAATATTTCCTTTATCGATTTCGTCCTGTATCCTATTCTTGAAAATTACACAATCGTAGTCTTATGCATGAAAGCATCATGCCATATAAAATAAACTTTTCCTTTTATTTCGTTGGGATCTCTATCCTTATGTCTACCCACTAGTTTATTCTTCTTGAACTTCAGAAGCCAATCAAAGATTTCATCACATTTTTTAACATCAAATGTGTACTCTCATCTTTGATCAGACTTGAAGTCCTTCTTTTGTGAAGAATTTGTTCACTAATTGGGGACATTTGAATGGTGATCCCTGGACAAATTCAGCCATTGCCACATCCACCTGGATATCATCCTAATATTGGCTCTCTTTTGTACCATTGGCATAATATTTATGTTTGCCTTTTGACTTTTCAGCCAAACAACTTTCATGTACAACTACGGCGCTAGCTAGAGCCACAAAATCAAGGAAATATTGACCCTTGAACTTCTTCTTAAAAGGAAAAGACAACCCTTTTTGGACTAGAGAAACAAACTCAGACTCTGGCAGGTTGAGATGACATCTAATCTTAGCTCTTTTAAACCTAGCGATGTAATCCTCCACAGGTTCCCCTTTGTCCTGGGTTATCTTGGCTAAATCTCCCDTGGAAACCCCAGCTTCCACTCTAGTAAAATGGCGAAGAAATTGCCCTTGCAAATCCTACTAAGTTTGTATAGAGTTAACCAGAAGATGAGTAAACCAAGAGAACACAGTCCTAGTGAGAGAATTGGAGAACTATCTCAATTTGAGATAATCACTATTTGCTGCTTCCTTACATTAGCAGTTAAACCTGACCAAATGTTCTTCAGTAGACACTGATCCATCGCTAGAGAAGAAGGGAGAGAATTCAGGAACTTTGAACCCTCTGGGGAAAGGATACATCCTGTCAATCCATTCAGGATAAGGATTACAAGTCCTTCTCCTAGTAAAATTGGCATTGTGCCCCATAGCACTCTAGATCATCTCCTTCACTTGCCTAAGGAGAGGTTCATGATGAGCTTGTCCCATATGAGCATGGAAATTCTTATCTTYACCAATAGGATACTGGTTATCCTGGTAGTAGCAGGATGAGGTGTCTCCCCATAGGGATTCTGGTTATATCTAACTCCAAGGTGGAAACCACCAATATTATTGAATTTTTGTGTTCCTATCGCCTGAGGTCCTCCATAGGCATTACCTTGTGCATATGACCCTCGCCCTTAGTGATTACTATGAGGAGGATGCATTTGGTTGGAATAAGCCTGATGTTGATAACCTTGATTCCCAGTTTYTGAAAAGTAAGCGGTTTGTGGTGGGTCATGAGAAGCAGGATATGAAGTTAGAGATACATGTCCATTAGTTGCCGTTTGAAAACCGCCGCTAGTGGGGAATACCCCTCTAATTCCATAATTGTTCACCCTAAACCGGAGGTTGTTCTTGTGGGTGGAACGGTTCCTATTAACGAAGTCAAGGGAATTGAATTAGAAGTTAAAGGAACAGAAGAAGGTTCAGGGTCACCATGGTTATAGCCTGACGTAGGGCCTGCCTCTCTCCTCTGCATCTTGTTCCCCTCATTGGCATCTCAGAGAGGGATACTCCTTGATACTATCTGAAAGGCCGGAGGGACATTAGCTCCCATCACATTGTTTGTTCTAGGATAAACCAAGGGTGGTTCTTCCCTAGGATTTTCGACAGTTATTCCTGAGCCTCTGGCGGTTAACAAACTCATCAACCGTTCATTCATTTGATTATGTTTCTCCACTAAAGGCTCCAACCGAGTAACTACCTCAGTCTCAACAGTCTTAGATAATGTCGCGTTAGTGGCATTCAACATCTCGTTAATATCTAATATAATCCTATCCACATGTCTAGTAGTTGCCTGCTGTGAGTGGGAGCCCAAGTTTTGCAACTCAACGGTTATCATCCTAGCAGTTTTGTGTACCATATCCCGATGGAGGTTGTTGAAGTGCTCCCTATGGTTTTCCTTCAGATCTTCCAAAAGGCTTGTAACAATATCCACGTATTGCGTGTATATCGAATTGAGCAAACCTTTGGCTGAGGATAATTGATCTTCCCCCCTATTTAGGTGCAAACCATCCAGTCTTTGAGTTTGAGACTCGGTTTCCTCAAGAGGAACAAGATCTTCAACAGATTGTTGTTGTGGAATAGTTCCAAAATTACCAAGATCCTCATGTGGATTCTCAAGATTTTGATCGAATGAATTACCATCCTCTTGATCAAAGTTATCAAAATCGCGATCCGGATCATAGGATCTAATTGATCAAGCGACTTGGATCGTGGATAGAATCGTTGTGTGTCAAAATCGACCATAGGATTGGTAAAATCGTATAGAGTTGATAGGATTGCGATCCTACATCGATTCTGACGATCCTACCAAAATGCCAGATTTTTCATTTGAAAGTTTATTTTCTAAATSATTGGGTCGACTTTTAGAGGTTGTATCTTGAGCTACAGACATTGTATAGAGGCTTATGTCCTATCGTTGCAAAGCTCTTTGAGTCAAGTTTCCAACGAAACTTGAATTGCATCAATCCAATAAGTAAATGTTGGATCTACTGAACGTTACAAGAGGGGGGTGAATTGTAACTTAAAGAAACTTGAGCTTTTTGCGGAATTTAAAACTGAAAAATAAAGGAACACGAGATGCGAGTTTTCACAAACACAGAAACTCTCCTTGACAACTTGTCAAGAGATAAAACTGTGACCTYATACCACACAGGATTTCTTCTTAGATTAATTCGGATACCACACCTAGTACAATCTAAGACCTCTTCCAAGTTCCTTTCGAACTCGAAAGCCACTCAACCAACCTCTCTGTTGATTGAGCCCTCACACTCTTGTAAGCTAAACTCTTTTACAAGCCTCTCTGTATTAACTCTCAACCCAAAGCCCTCTTCAAGTAACAACTCTACTTGAAGCAATTACAACTCGATTTTTAAACTAAAACTGTTTAGCAATTGTGTGTAGGAATGACTCAATTTCTTTTTATGCTCTCGTGTGTGTTAAACTGATTTGCTCTTATGTATTTATAGATCAATATTATGCGTGGAATGGAAGCAGTAAGTCCACTACACATCACTTCCTACTAAGTAGGAAGTCATGCCTTAGTGGAACTTGGCATGCACGTCCATATTGCACACATTCTATTAATCAGTAAATTATAGCCGTTTGTCCCTTAAATTTCTCAACTAATTTTGCCTTGAGGATCAAGCCTTAGGCACCAGCTATTCACACGTTTTTATTTCCTTAATTTTCTCAAATCAATTAAGATATTTTTCACCAAAAATCTTTTTGCCGAAAAACAATTTTATAAAATATAATAAGGTAAAATTGGAATTTTCATAAATTAATTCTAACAAGATAAAACTGGAAGGAGTAAAAATATTTTATTCGAAAATCAACTACCTAGGATTTATTTATTGCTTAAATATATCTTTTTAACACTTATCCTTAATTTATATCTTTTCATAAAATTCTTTTATTTAATCTAATTGTATGCCTTATATTTTATTGAGCCATATTTCCACAAAATAATGCTAAACTTACAATAAGCCTAAAATATAAAAATTCTAAACTTATTATACCCTAATGCTTCTAATATCGAATCACCAGTAAGTCTCGAATCTTGATTCACAAAGGGACTCGAGTTCCTTGCACTTGAGTTTCTTCGTTGAACTCTTCAGTCTTCAAAAGCACAAAAGCTTCCTTTCCACTCTTTGGATGATCCTAACTTCATTAAAACTTTTAAGACATATTTCCTGTAAATCACATGTAACACACACATTATTTATAAACACATGAGTTTGCTTTTGTTTGTTTATTCATTCATCAAAACTAGGGTTCAACAGTAAAACTAGAGATATGAGAAAAATCGTGAGAAGTGGTCAAGCTGAACCATTGCAAACAATCAAGTTTCRTCAATTTTAGCTCAAATATACTCTTAGGAAGATATGTTATGACCCTCATAGTGTCTCACTTCACTTCATATGATTAAAAAACTTGAGTAAAATGTTCATGATTGTGCATTCATCAATCCAAATGTTAGGTAGTGAATTAATCTTTTTGGTATATTAAATTTGTGCTGATGTTTTAATTGGAATAATATGATTTAGTTGGTTGTTAACTTGTTATGAGTTGATGATTTTTAATTAAAAAATATACAATCCAGCCTAACAATGATTGATTAAGCTAAATCCTTTATATTTTAGAGGTCCGTCAAGCTTAGCTTCATCATATGCGATGATCCTCTGTGGACTTGTAGTGTACTTTAACTTTTGTCTATAAATTTAACATGAGATTATGATTTGTTAAAGTAATTTGGTTATTTAAGATAATTAAATATCACATACGATGCTTTTTATATGAAAATATATAGATATTGTCTACTTAATAATATATACTTTGAATAAAGTGAAGTATTCCACTTCATTTCGCTCAAATATGATACTCCGTAATACAATTGTTGAAATATAGAAAAATATTGTTATTATTACAATTTTGTAGGATAGGTCGATTCTACGATTCAATTTCACGATTCGATTGTACCCCCTCTTTCGATCCAAAGTAGAATCTTGATCCTAATGATAACCTTGGACATAAGGTAAAGATCTCAATACTATATATTGTAAGTCATCAAAATTTGGTTTTGACTTAACAAAGGAAAAAAGGGAAACAAACTCCCCCACAATTATATAACAGCGAAAGTAATTCATTTAAACACTACATTCTTTGCGTGCCATATCACATATATTTTCGCCATTAGTGTTTCCTTGTAAATCATGTCCTTGCAAGTAAATAAAATGTGTAGTAAATTATTCTTCCATGCCGCTCTCATAGCCTCAAAAAGTCCTCTAGATAGAGCTTGATGTTTGCGAACAGCCTTGAACACATTCTTCATTCTTCCCTTGGTGGATCTTGTGCCCTTCCTAGTATATCTCCCAAACCACCTCAAACTCGCTCTTGCTCACATTATTAATGTGGACACTAAATTGTGATAAGTTGCAATTCTCAAAAGAACTACCAACTACTCGTAGCAAATATGGAATGTCATCAAAATTTTATGCCTCAAAGTAATCTCGAATACATAATTCTATTCAAACCATATTTCGTATTTATAAAGATGCATGGATCTAAGTACGTAATTTTGAATGTGGAATAACATTCAAATCAATCATTCCACGCTAGAATTAATACGTTGTTCATTCAAATTAAATGCTCATTTAATTTTATTTGAAAGCTTAGTTCCTCTAAAACCAATAATGGGTATTATTTATTGTCTTAGGAATATGTAATGGTATAGTATAACTTTGTATTAGTTTTTCATTTTTTTTTAAAGAACTTGGTATTGGTTAATATAAGGTTTACTAAAACAATAATCAAACAAGTGAACAAGAAAAATCATTATTTTTATGTGATTGTTGTTTCAACCCGTGGAAGAGCGGAACACTTACTTGTAGGTTCGGGGATGACTTCCTCTTGATGCTATGAGTGAAATGTCCAAGCTAAGGTTGATGAGTCAAAAATCAAGTCCAAATGTCCTTCAAATCACAATCTCCAACTCACGTGACAAGCTCCCTTGACACCTYCAAGAAGGCGAGGAATCCCTAAGGATTATRGCCCCTCTYARGCTKAWGTTAGAGTGTGAATGAGAAGAGGAGAGTAAAAGAATGACAAAAGCAAAGACAAAGTAGAGAGTATTTAGAGTAAGTTTGAGGTTAGTGATTGATATGATGTAATAGAATGTGTCTTTTTTGGAAAAAGTGAGGGTATTTATAGACCTCTATAGCTTGCTAGGATCGTGACAAGTGTAACGATCTTGATAATTGGAGCCTAATGGGCCTTGGGCTTTGAGTAAAGCCTTTGTATAAAATACGTATTTATATATGTATCTTTACTGTATGAGTATACGGTTATACATATTTTTGATCATGGATTTACATGATCACAATGGGCCTTGGGCCTCTGTTATGGATTGGGCCCAATTTGAAGAAACCTGGCCCATCCTTATTTGGGCTATATCATTTGCCCCTCGGCCCAACCTAAGTGGGAGCCTAGGCTCAAACTTAGATTGGGTCGAGTAATCGTTGGAGTATCCTAGACTCCAGGTTAGTGGAGGTAGGTGAAAATCTTTTGGGGGGGGGGGGGAATTCGAAATTCGAAAAAATTAACCCTCCCTATATAAGGAGAGAGAAATGAAAATGAAAATTTTCATTCTCACATTTACTCCTTCTCCAAATTTCTCATTCCCAAGCTTTTTATTGCGATTTTATTCTTTCTCGTCGTCTCTTTGCTGCTAGTCGATTTCTTCTCGGTTTTTTCTTTCTGCTCAGTTAATCTTTCTGCTCGACTATTCTTTCTGCTCGTCAGAGACTACTCAACTCCAGGTATTTTCCCTTTGTTGTCTCGTTCTTTGGTTTTTAATTGTACACAAGTTAATAAATGGCATCCTCTTGCTCGTCGAATGATCTCTTCGGCATGAGTAGAAATAACAAGGGGTCTGACTCACCTATGGGGGTGGGCTAGTCCCCGGCTGAATCTAGGGTCTCGGCATTCCCTGACCATTCATCCGAACCATGTTTAAATTCCATACGTTTGTCCTGTGGTGGGTCGTCAGCTCCTATACTTGTTGTGCAGGCAACAATGGAAGATCTCAACAAATTACCAAAGTCGGACCTTCGGCATCCCATGTACCAAGCCCAAACATGGGCAACTCCTCTCCAAACTCTTTGTCCTGGAGAGGGGGTTCCTCCACCTGAGGCGTCGGTGAAAAAGATGCATGTGGAAGCTGGAAATTGAAGCCAAGTGCCTCCACTGAAACCTCGTCAATCCGAGGAGGTTCCTGTCGAGGAAGGTGAGGATTTTGTTGAACCTATTTCTGTGATTCCCTTGGTGGTACACTTTCTTGATTACTCTTCTGTACATAAATTTGCCGAGTCTAGAGGTTTTAAACCACGCTTTTCTTCAGGTGCAACAACCAACCCTTCAGATGCCGCGGTCAGTGCATCAGATGAAGAAGAAGAAGAGACTACTCTCCCAAAACTCAGTGCTTCGGAACTGAGGAAACGGTTCCCTACAATAGGTAGAGGACCAAATGAGCCGGCCAGGAACCTTCCGGTTGTAAATAAACCCCTTCTTCCTGGACCCTTAGGTATTGTGATTAGTGAGAAATTTAGGGAGGAGACCAAGCCTATGATGGCTGAATTGAGGAGAGCATACCATATTCCCAATAGATATGACTTCATTCTCCCTGACGAGGGTGACACTATTAGGGATGCACCSGGTGGTTACTTTGGAGTATACCGCTCGGTTTTAGATTTTGGAGTGAGATTCCCTCTTCATCCTTTCATTCTTTATCTTCTCGAGTGTTATGACATCGGGATTTGGAAACTTACCCCCATTTCTTGGCTTAACGTGATGACCTTCTTGGCCACCTGTGGCATAAAGTGTATAAAGCCGACCATAACAGTATGGTTATACCTACATACCCTGTCTAGAAATAGGGAATGTGAGTCGGGGTGGTACGTTCTTCAAAACAGGATGGCATATATGTCCTTCTGGACCAAGCCTTCTAAGGTTAGAGACTGGAAGGAAGAGTTCTTCTTCGTTAAGCCGAGAAGGGCTAACACTGCTGCTTTTCTCCAAAAATAGAACAATAATGCCCGAAATATGGGGGATGTCAAAGTGACCYACAAGGTTACAATTGAGGAATACCAAGTGAGAGATATGTTCATTAAGGTGAAGAGGGAATTTGAAGGAAAAGAACAATGGGTGTCGGGTAACTGGATCGCCCTTAGGGATTGGTTATATGATCCCCTGTTTTTATTTGCTGCCGGCCTTTGAAAGGTCAAAGCTACAGGTAGAAGTTTTTCTTATTGCATGTTCTTCTTTGATTTCTTTGTTTTAGCTAACCGAGTAATGTTGTGTGCAGAGGACGTAGAGAAAATAAAGAAAAGTCTTCCAGCCGAGATGCAAGGAAACATGAAGGCCGATGAGTTCCTGGATCTCCTAAACAAGAAGAGAGAGGAAAAGAATCCAATTCCTGAGGTAACAGTTTCACCTTCCGTTAATTTCTGTATGAGAGAAAAATTATAACCGAAGCGAGGGTTGAAAAACCCTTCTTTAAACTCACACATGTATGTTTGGCAAATGAAAATTTGCTAAGTATACATGATTACAATCAATTGAGGGTTTTTTACTGTCGGCTCGGCAATATTCTGAAGAGAAATTTCTTAGCCGAGCCGAGGGTAAAAAAACCCTTTTCTAAGCACAAACATGTAGGCTTAGAAAATTAAAATTTGCTAAGTATACATGATTGCAATCAATTGAGGGTTTTTGACTATCGGCTCGGCAATATTCTGAGGAGAAATTTCTTAGCCGAGCCGAGGGTAAAAAACTCTTTTCTAAACACAAACATGTAGGCTTAGCAAATAAAAATTTTCTAAGTATACCTGGTTGAAATCAATTGAGGGTTTTTTACTGTCGGCTCGACAATATCACAGAGATACATTTTCTTAGCGAGCCGAGGTAAAAAACCCTTTTCTAAGCAAAAACATGTAGGTGTGCAAATGAAACATTTGCTCAAAAGTTATGCTGATTGCAATCAATTGAGGGTTTTCTGACTGTCGTCGGCAATTTCTGAGGAGAAATTTCTCTAGCCGAACCGAGGGTAAAAAACCCTTTTAAGCACAACCATGTAGGCTTAGCAAATGAAAATTGTTAATATTATCATGATATGCAATTCAATTGAGGGTTTTTGACTGTCGGTCGGTATATCGAGGAGAAATTTCTTAGCCGAGCGAGGGTAAAAGACCTTTTCTAAGCACAAACTGTAGGCTTAGTAAATGAAAATTTGCTAAGTATACATAATTGCAATCAATTGAGGGTTTTTATACGTTGCTCGGCAATATTCTGAGGAGAAATTTCTTAGCCGAGCCGAGGGAAAAAACCCTTTCTAAGCACAAACATGTAGGTCTAGAATAGAAAATTTGCTAGAGTATACAATTGCAATCAATTGAGGTTTTTGACTGTCGGCTCGGCAATATCTGAAGGGAAATTTTTACCCGAGCCGAGGGTAAAATCCTTTTCTAAACACAAACATGTAGGCTTAGTAAATGAAAATTTGCTAAGTATACATAATTGCAATCAATTGAGGGTTTTTTACTGTTGGCTCGGCAATATTCTGAGGAGAAATTTCTTAGCCGAGCCGAGGGAAAAAAACCCTATTCTAAGCACAAACATGTAGGCTTAGCAAATGAAAATTTGCTAAGTA
>SNQN01000648.1:9720-27655 GCA_008642245.1 Bassia scoparia
TATGTTTACTGTAATGTCATCTCTTTGCTTCTGCTCCAATGATGCTGGATGGACGAGTCTCTTTATTTTGATCCTCATTTACACTTGCTGATCAAGAATGTTTATCGCTTTTTACTTTAATGTGTATATGTGTAACGTTATCTCGCGTAGTCAAAAGTTTATCTCCTTGCACCTTTAAATTGAAACGAATGTAACTGTTCCAGCCACTATGTATTGGCCTGGCCATTAACCATTATTACAAGTATGCAAACTGACTTGGATTACCAGGTCAAACAGGCAAAGCTTCCTTAAGAAGCTTTCTAACAGAATTCAGTAGAAGTCTTCTAGATTTTCTGGGACAAGATAGAATTACCGAGTTGCCCTCCTATTTGTCTATAAATAGGAAGCTATGTATCAAATTACAGGACACACTTATTCATTCTGAGATTTTACATAAAAACAAGTACTTTTCTTTTAATTCTCAGATTTTTTTTCTTTTCTCTCCTTCTTCTTGCTGACTTAAGCATCGGAGGTGGTCAGGGAACACCTGGCCTCTGACTGCTCTTTCTCTTTTCCTCAGGGAACTAAGCGGGATCTCCGGCGTACTTTCCGGCGGACTTTCTGACGACATTCAAGGTTCAGACGGCAATGATTTAGATCCCAGTCTTTCTATATTTTTGATTTCCGTACCCGACAGTAAACAATTTGGCGCCGTTCTTGGGAACACAGACAAGAAGTCAGAGATGGCTAAGAATCACCCAGAGAACCAGAAGTCCCGGAACGCCCAAGTGGAAGAATCTCCAGAAACATCGGGACTCCAGAAATCATGGAGATGTTCAATCTCAGCCTCAAGAAGTGTACGCAGTCAAAAGGAGTTACCAGAAGAATCTTGACTGATCGGCAGCAAAATTTGGAGCATCAGTTCAGTGCTTTGATCAGAGGTTTTGATGCAACATTTTGCTATTTGGACGCGCGCAATTTTCCTGGAGCACCCGTGCAGGATTCAATGAGCCCTGCCAGTACCACAGCCTGTCCATGCAGAAGTTCCGCGCCAGTCCGTGCAGAGGCCCCGCAGCCTGGCATAGCCGAGCAAATAGTTCTGCAGAAACAACGTTTAGGAAGCCGCCCATGCCTTACAACTTTGCCACCGATCCCATGGGATCCGCACGGCACCTCTCACAATTCGCAGAACCCCCTGTTTAGTCCCCAAGGGCGACCAGTCGCGTGACGATCCGATTTACGAGTACCAGACCAGCTTCGCATGAGCAAAGTTCATAGGGCATACTATGTAGCGTCTAGGGAGTCAGGCGCCACGCAATACATCCTGATGCCAGGGAGATCATAACACGTTAGACGCGGCAGGGGAGACCAGTTCAAGTCCCATTCGGCTGAGGTCTCGCTCACCTGCTCGGCGTTCGTCACGACGGCCGATCACCAGCACGGGCGTTCACCAACCACGACGGGACATCAACACGTTCGCTGCCAACCGACGACTACTGCAGCGGCGAAAATACACAAGAAAAAAGCAATAGGCGATTCAGCAGAGCATAGCCGGAGCAAGTAACCTCAGAAACGTAGCCAGAGAGTGTTCCGAGGGAATTCTACTTCCCGTACCCCTCTCAGTACGGGAAAATCATTGAATCAGTGATAGGAAGGAGGGTCAAAGATATCACAACATATGAGATACCTTTTGACAAGAATCTTCACTGATCCAGATGATCATATCAGGCGCCTAAAGGCACAGCATGGGAGTTCAAACGGAGTGTGAGGCTTCCTTGTGTAAATTCTTCCGTAACTAACTTGAAGGGAATGAGCGCTCCACAGTTTAGCGAACTCCCCTCCGTTCCATCACCAATTTCACTTGTTTCGGAAGCTTGTTCGACAGCAGTCATTGCCAGGAAAAACGCCATGAGGTGACCACTGTGCTCTCATAGCTAAACAGGAGACCTGGCGAATCAGTATTAAAGAATTATAAAAGCTTGTTTAACACCGGGTCTTTTGAAGCAATTCCAATTTTGGAAATCCTGTTGCGTTCGCCTCACGCTGACCGGATTGAGACTCTGGGCGTTTCAAGCAAGATTGATGATTCCAGGCATCGTGCGCCAAGTATGGTCGGTCGCCCATGGAGATGGCTCCACAACTCTATATCAGAGTTCAGAGGCGAATAATACGATTCCTCCCCCCCAGCAAAGAAAATCCGATAACGCGAGACCGGAAACAGAAACTGGGGATCAAGAGGGTGGTTGGCGACCGAAGAGAATAAATCGCTCTGCATGGCGTATTAAGAAGAGGAAAGAACCCGTGATATGGCGCGTTTGACCCGGTACAAACGTCAATAGGAAGGAAATTACGCTGACATTAAGGACATAATCTCCTACCCAAAGCCCCGGACCAGTCTCAGGCCACCTCTGAATAAAAGAACACAGAACTTATGGTGTGAATACCACCCGGAACTGGAGCATTCTACACGAAACTGTAACGAGTGAAAAAGAGCCTTGATAGCTAGCAGATGAAGGAAAATTAACGAAGATCCTTAATAAAGATCACAAACAAGAAGGCAGCGAACCAGTGAAGCAATTATTACCGATTGTCATGGTGGGCTCTTTAGCGGGGGTAGGCCTCAGCAGTTCCAAGCAACGGGGAAAGACATGGAAAGAAAGAACAACAAAAACAATCTATTAAACAAATCTAACTAAAAGCAATCAAAGCTCTTCTAGGAACGATTATGAGTTACGACGATATAGTGAACTAGCGACCCAAAACATTGCACGCACACGCCTAGCAATTTTAAAATTTTAACTTGATTCCACATACCCAATCGGTTTTATCTAATATCAACAAGAATGCGCTCCTATACAATGCCGTTGAGTAAAGTCCTTGATTCCACATCTATTTCCATTCATAAATGAACTAATTGAGAATCCATTTCCGGCATAAGCAGCTAGTTCAGGAATTGTATCATTCTATGTACTTCGTATGTCTCGACGCTAAGGAGCCGTGTTCTTCGCGTTTTATGTGTACGCGAATTTGATATTCTCTAGGACAGTTTTCCTCAACGACAATTTGAAATTACACTACGTAATTGAGTTATATAAGTAGCAGAATGCATCGTAATTGTCGGAAATGAAAGCGGAAATGCCGGTTATATAGACCGTCAAAACGTCTGCCATCTTAGAGTAGATGATTCCCTGGCCCCATCGATGCAGGAGGATCCTTTCCTCGTAGTGGCTACTATCTGTCCCTGTGTGATCCTTTCCCCTTTATCGGACTAGCGCACATAAGAGCCACCAGAAAAGAAAAGAGTCAAATGAGGCGCCCTAAGAAATTATTGCTCCAAATACACCTGAGTTCACACATGTATATTGTTGTAACGAAACTTTGCCCTATTGCCCAAGTAGTGTAAATACATTATGCAGTAATGTTGGGTTATGCGTTTTTCTAAGGGGCCAACTTGCTATATCCCAAGATGTCCTAGTTATGCTCCCAAAAAAACTTATAGTGCCCCGCAGCTGACATGTTTTGAATAAACACACGTTCTTTATCAGAACTAAGCTTCTGCTTGCATGAGAGTATTCTGAGATCGAAGAAGTATTCACGATTACGATAAAAAATCAGCGAATATCAAATAACAAATTCTACTTTATGCGCAGTAAGAACAAACAAGATCAACAAGATCCATAATTGACCTATTCTATATGTTTAATAGCCTCGAGAAACTCAGCCCGCAGAAACCTGAAAGCCCCTCAGGTGGAAAGAAACAGAGAGCTGAATCACAATTATCCATTTCAACCGATTGAAAACTTAAAGTAATATGCACCCTCACCTTCTATTGACTACAAAATGCAAAGAAAAGCTTAAAATACCCAATAATTTCATTAACTACATGCCAATTATTCATAAAACACGACTCACACAAGCGAGATGAATCCTAAGCTAGGCCTTCCGACAAAAAATTTGATGATGTTAACAAAATTATGCCAAAAATGATGATCATGCTATAAAATGCCAATACTACACCACCGACACGTCTATTTCTGTATACTCTCTCCCTAAATCGAATATCCAATTGCAACGATTTAGACAACCCGTGACTTGTTTGACCAGAAATGAGAGTTTAGATGCCATGAGTGTAATGGTTTGTGAGAAGTCTAATGAAACCCAGAAAATATGCGTAGTAAAGTTCAGGCGTTAGATGCTTATTTTTTGTCATTGGGAGGATTTGATGTGTATTCTCTAGAAAAGTTTGTGTCAAAATGCATGTCCTTGAGTTAACAGTAAACCCAATATCGCTCCGCACTCCTCTACGATGAGACTAAAAACCATTAATTTAAGGGTGAAATTATTAACGAGAATTTGTACCAGCGTATAGGTTGATGTTGTGTGGTGCATTTCATGGTCATGGAACTATCGACTATAGACCAGAAGAGGCGTAAGGTACAAGGATTTGACCTGGGTTTTAGGAGACAAATACATATACTGTTTACAATTCCAAAACCTCTCAAGAACTGGCCCCGTGTTCCGCGTCTCCTGAGAAACCCCCACTGCTCTTCGGTCAGGTTTTTAGGTGAAGTAGGCACGAAGATATTTGCTATTATTTCCCAACGCCGCCATCCGTCTTGACGACGCCTAACCTCCCAATTTTTAAAAACATTTAACTTCGCAGTCTCCCAGAAGAATTTACAACTACTAGGCTAATACTTGGTTTTTATAAGGCTGTATGCTTCCGCAATTATCAAAACACTTCAAGTCTTAGCTCTGAGATTCCTCCGGAGGTTTGCTTATAAAAGTATTGCTTATTGTTGCACATAGCTTCCGAGGTTTACAATCTCGAAAAATATCTGTGTAAGATGATCGCTTACGCCGAATAGCAATAAGAAAGAAACTGAGATCTTTGATTTCCGATACCAGTGGATTCAAAGATTTGAACGACAGATAATCGAGAATGAACAATCATCTTAGGGCATATACGTAACATCACTCTATTTCCATCCCACAAATATATATCTGTCGATTTTGCATTGTTATTCAGTTGCGGCATAAAATTCTGCTAAGCAACTAGTTCCCTCTGAAATCCATACGGACCAAGAAACTAGTAATACACAAGTACAGATAGTCTCTGTAACTTACTCTCTAAGTACAATCCATAATCTCGATTATATGCAGAGCTATCTAGTCTAAAAAAACGACCCATCCAACGTATGATTCGAATACTGGCAGGTGCTGTGAAAGAATCAACAGAGTATCTAAAAGTACCACAGTGACTGGGTTGGTATACCCGCTTAAGTTAGATGACCTGCACTAGAGTTCAGACTGATTGACAACAGAGAAGGACAAAAAGATACACCACATAATACGAATAGCTGAAAGATAGCTTAATAAACTGTTTCACAGAGACCAGTGCTCGCACACGAATATCGTACTGCATAGTTGCTGGAAGAATAGTAAAGTTCCGTGAAGCAGTCACCAGTGTGCATTGAGATACCCCGTTGGCTCGTACGGGCGAGTGGAATGCGACTTATACAATATAATAACATGATTACATGAGCACCTATCGCGTTTGTTGAGAGCATCTCATGAATTCCTTCGCCACGCATAGAAGGTGAGGAGTATGAGTCATTTCTTCGTAGAAGATCTTAAACAGATTCGGTGCATGGTGATATGGGGAAGCCGATCGAGGTGTCATTTCTGTACGTTAGCCAATATGCAGTCGGAATAAGGCCTTCTAAAATGGCACATTCTTCGCATGCCAGTATAAGACTTATTTCAACCTAAGTCGCCATCCTCTCTGCTAAAGAGGAATGGTAACGGACCCCTCCAAACCTGTATGATTGTCCAGTCATTATGTTAAGACAGTGTGATACATAGTACAAGAGATTGATGACCTGTCGGGAGACAATTTTGAGCGCTCGCGACCTACTTAGACTTTTTCGGTAACTCATTGATCCAGATCCATTATTATTGCAGTCATGTGCATACTCATCTATCTCTACGCATAAAGCTCTAATCTTCTATATTTTTAGAAGACTGTAGTACAATCAAAGTATAGAGCTAGTGGTATGGCTCAATTATTACGAAGCGACCATTATCTTCCACGCTTCTACCAAGTGGACGTTAGGCACATATCGAGTAAAGGACTTCTGCAATCTCGATGGTCATTAAGGATGTTACCTAATGTGCCTCACAATTCAAGTAACAAATGTTACATCCTAAATTGATGAAATACTAAAACCATGCACCAGATGACTATGATATTCTACCTGCTCCAGAAGATGAGTTCTGAATAGCAGGAAAATCCCTAAGATTGACTTGCAACCACCTTATCGTGATGAGGTATAACCAGTAATCCAATACATAGTTATATTCAATGCTGGATTGAGCGAGACTGACATTTATCAACTCGTTTCGGTTGATATGGCCGACAGGGTATGATTCGGCTTTAACAATACCAACGGGGTCCGGGCTACCAATCGCCCTAATGTGAAGATAATAAAAGTGCACACAAATTACCATATGGATAGTCATGTATGGTGCAACCCAGGCCAGACCAATTTACGTAACTTGGCATGATACTATGATCGAGAGTGTCATAAGACTGGTATGAAGAAGAATTAGTGTTTTTGAATGTTAAGACAACCGTTTTACATTACGTCCAGAGTATTTAAATGATGCTATACCGAAGACCACAGTTATGATGGAAGCTATTGTATATGTACACGATTGGTTCAAGCCGACAACCCCCTTTACCCCGCAAGCCAGCTCAGGGATAGCCTTCACCAAGACCACACATTTATCAACAGACGGTTGCGCGAATTACCAAGAGTGTAAATAAAACAATATCATTTCCACCACAAATCACAATCTGTGTGTAAGATACTTTAGTGCAGATGCTCGGTGTGTACCTTACACTATCCAACAATTCGAAAAGAGTGAGTAAAATCTTTTATAATCGGTCAAAAAAATTACTCCCAATTTTGTATATTTCCATTTTAAAAAGATTCATCAAATTGAATTCATTCCAATTCCATCAAATAACAAAGTAGCTCACTATCACAGTATCACACCTCCCAAAGTCTAAAATCCCAGGAAAATACAAAAACACAACATACCATAATCAATTAATCATCAACAACATACAAACTTAACGTAAATAAAATCATATCGTATAATATCATATCATATAATATGAATTAATAATATCAGCTAAAACAGCTAATAATACGGTCAGTATTCATCTGTCACATTATCCATTTCCTTATTTTTCTCATTTGATTGATTTAATTTCATTTTATTGGCTTATTATTATTATTATTATTATTATTATCAGTAGTATAAATATATGTAATACACCCCTCATCACTAGTATGCTTCTAAGATAGGAAAAGGGGGAGTGAGATTAAGTAGTAGAGAGAGAAAATTCAAATGGCTTTCTTTTCTCCTACTACATCATTATCATCAAGCAATTGTGTTGTGTTATGGCTGGCATTGACAGCCTGTTTCGGGGTGGCGGTCTCGGCCCGTTCGCTGTGCGAGGAGGACGACGAGCACGCCCGTGCACAGCAGAAGGCGGACCTTGTGGTTGGGCTGCCCGGTCAGCCTGAGGTCAGCTTCAAGCATTACGCTGGTTATGTGACCGTTAATGCTGACCATGGTAGGGCACTGTTTTATTGGTTCTTTGAAGCTGTTGATGATCCTCACAATAAACCTCTTGTCCTTTGGCTAAATGGAGGTAACTTACCAACCATCATACTTTATATATTTTGCTACATACAGTCATCTCGAATTATTCATAKTCCGYGCAAACAAATTGTAATTACAATTTATTTRCACGGACTCRGGATAACATGTTGAGTGATAAGCTCGTTAGAGTTTYCAAATTAAATCCGTCTCTATGAYTCYCTAAATATGAGAAAAACTCGATTAATACAAGATATAATTAATAGAATTGTGRTTAGATGAGTCAAAACATATGATTAGTTCATATAATATAAAGTCATGAAAATGGGGGGCATAACACATTAACACTAATTTAGTTACGTGGTCCATATAATAATGGCATGGCAAATTGGCATGCATAAAAACAAGGCTGCATTAATTGTCTGTATTCTCATACAATGTGATTCTTTCTATCACTACTGTTAGGTTGAATCTCCCTTTCTGTCATGCTTCTCTATTTTAGCCCATCAATGTATGATAGTATCTTGGAGATTTTCAATTATTTCGTTTGTAATTTTCCTAAGACTAATAATTTCACTCTCCACCAAGGAGAGTCGGCTCACGTGGTGGTAAACAATTTGATCTCGCTTGAGGGAGGTTTCAAATTCGAACATTGACGTATGCTGAAACTCTTGTTATTGGGAGACTCACCCACTATAAGTTAGATATGTGTAATCTGGATCGAATCCGAATGTAGTCAGAACTATGTTCCAGTGAACGAGTAGGCAGACTAAAAAAATTCACTCTTACCAATTTTTATTTTTATTTTTGAAAAAATAATGGCTAGGATTTTRTTGTATTTTTTTAAAGTGATTTTAATTACGAGTACTCTTTGTTGAGTTCTTTTGATGGATAATTCTACCATTACTAATTTTATATTTGATATTAAAAAGAGTCTATTATGAATTTGTGTGAAGGTTCATGTAAATTAAATTGGTAAATTTTATATATCATATGATGAGAAATTTGTCTTTTTAAAAAAAATTAGAAAAATTAGTCATGAATTCTAAGCTATTGAGTACGTTTTCTTTCCTTCTTATATAACAAAATCAAAGGCTCTTTCCATTTTTAGTGTATASATRGAAGTGGTTGTCATTGACAATCCATAARATTGCGCAATCATTTTCCTTAATTTAAATCTTTGTTTAAGTTTTCTTTTAATTTCCATGTAATAGRCATGTTATTTTATCTTTAGTTTTTACCYTTTTTTAGTGATTTAATTTAAAAGAGCTATTTTTTCTTACCTTCTCTAGTGATTGGTTGTGCTATAAWTACTTTATTTTCTTTTGAAGATTTGTGAAATAAATACTTCAAAATGAAATGAGTAGTTGTGTGTTCTCAATGCTTATTCCTTTGTATCATCAATCAATTCATTACTTAATGAATTCATGAATATCCTTAGTTAGTAGTTGCCACTTGACACTTGCCACTTGCCACCTCATAGTCAAATAAAACTCTACTCATACTAAATGTCACCTCTTTTGGGGTCAAGTGAAAAGCCAAAGATTTATTCAACTACTTGCTCAATACTATATATTTTGGTCTAGGAGTCTAATATAATGAGTTCAACCATTATTTTTAACGCAACACTAAAATTTGTTGATAAAATAATTTTAATTTTGAAGAATAAATATTCCTACCTTTCTAGTGAAATTCAAGAGAAAAAATCTAACCAATTGTTTTATTATTCGCTTTATAATTAGAATAAAATATTGTTAAAGTCAAAGTATTGCGATTAAAACGAAACATAAGAAACTATTTGAGATGTGATTGACTTAAATAACATACAATAATTAACTATGCATATTAATTGAATGCTACTCCATATATATATCATTCATGATCAAACCGTAGGTTGTATATAAATCGTGAAAATGTCCCACCACGTGAAACACCATCCCAACTGTAGTGGGCTGTTCGTAGGACCTTTTCATCACTCGAAAGGCTAAAAACTTCCAATTTCCTCAATTCGTGTTCACTTTTTTCCAAGCAACTAACTTTCTTCTTTTAGCAACTACTAACTCGATTTCKTCAAATATATCTTGTGTAACGTTATTATTACTCCTTAATTCCATCACTCTTTCACAAATTAAAGCTACTCCGTAGATTATAAAATGGTGACCTAAACGGAATTTCAATCGTGATTTTGAACACCTTGCGTGATTAAGATGACGGAACTAATAAGATTTTATTGAACTATGACGGGTGTATATATATCACATACTGACATACGTTAGTCAAAATAATAAAGATTGTGAAAACGAAAAAAGTGTATAGATTTAATGGTTGGTCTAAGAGGCTATAATAGCTAGGATGAAGTACATTTCTCAAGAATCATCACGTTTCTTCTTTAGTGTGTGGCGTAGAAATGTAGAATCATGGACCAATTATTTTGTTTTATGCTTAGTATTATGGAAGTCGCTTTTCTATATATATTTTGTACTTTTCCAATTTTAGAGACAAAAATTATGGAGGAGTCAAGAGTGGCCACTACTGAATTCTCATATGATATTATGGCCAATAAATATAGTTTGTTTGTGTCAAATTAGTCATTATTAATATATGGTCCCCTCTTATCCACCCTAAAGAAAGCCCAATGGGCCGTTGTAAGTGGGCTGGGTTTGTCCTTGAGTAACCGGCCTGCACGTTTTCGTGGGCTAGCTGAGGTGATCCGTAATCGGGTCCAGTGCTGTGTGCTGATATTGTTTGTGATATTGGCTTGTGGGCTGGCTTATGAGGATGAGTTAAAGCTCATTACATGATCGAGGAGTTCCCACCACCTTTGGCGAGTGGGCTAATCTCCGACGAGAGTTTGCATGGGTAYCTCAATAGGCAGCATCCCTCCTAGSTATAATATTTTTCCATCCCCAAGACTGGAACTCGAGACCTTGGTTAGGGAGATTGAAGCCCTTAACCACTCAAGTCAATTCTAGTTGGTATAGAGTAGTATACATAAAATTGTTAGGAGCTGAGGTTGATAGTTGGTTTGTTTGCTAATGATATTAGTATGAACATTTGGCATGACTCATTTACCACAGTTTTGTTCAGTCTCTCTCATGCTAGTTGTGTTTACATGTAACTAACAATGTGACACTGTATTTGGTACCAAAGATCAARTAAGARCATTTGACATGATTTTAGTCCTCTAAATCAAAAACTGGCATTTGATCATTGAATGTTGAGGCTTACATTTTGCTCTCTTCATAGGCCCCGGATGCTCATCAGTTGGGTACGGTGAGGCGGCAGAATTAGGCCCCTTCTTACCTAAGAAAGGAAGCAAACCSTCGTTAAAACACAACAAATTTGCATGGAACAAAGGTAACAATGACACTTACATGCCAAATTAGAGTAAGTAGAAATTTTACATTTATCATCAGTAACACTGACAATTGACTGGTTTCATTTTTTAGCTGCCAATCTGTTGTTTTTGGAGTCTCCTGTTGGCGTCGGATTTTCTTACACCAATACTAGCAGTGACCTTCATCAACTCGGCGACAAAATCACAGGTATTTCAGCCTAGCTTATCAATAATATCAGTTGACATTGAGTGTAAAACGTGTTGTCTGGTTATTAAACTCAAGTGAGCTAATCTGTATTTTCGGATGTTAACTGTATATATATCAGATTATCAGCCAAGATTTCATGGCTTGAACTGATTCATTTTTATTAGTCAAATTTTGTAGTAAATTCAGAATCCATCCCTAACTGTTTTGTTATCTACCAATTCAAACAGCCAACGATTCATATGTTTTCCTCCGCAACTGGTTCAAAAGATTTCCACAGTTCAAGTCCCATGATTTCTACATTTCAGGAGAAAGTTATGCAGGTAAATAATAATCGGTCTCAGCCTGCAGGGTTAAGCATTATAAATTACTCGTWTGAATCCGATCTTACTGATTCGTTGCTCATATCACTTGTTACTTTTAGGCCACTATGTTCCGCAGCTTGCAGAAGTAATCTTTGACAGTAACAAGAAAGTTTCCAAGGATGAATTTATCAATCTGAAAGGTTTCTTGGTAAGCTTCAGAAATYCAAGTTGCACAATGTGTTGACAGCAACGTCGATAAGAGTCTAGACTTATAAACTTATGAGATGAGTAATCTGAAACTTCTGAAATGCCATTGCAGATTGGAAATGCACTGTTAGATGATGAAACGGATCAGACAGGGATGATCGATTATGCCTGGGATCATGCTGTTATATCAGATAAAGTTTTCAGAGATGTCAAGACCACATGCAACTTCAGTGTTGTGAATGTATCCGAYGCTTGCAACAATTCACTCAACGAGTACTTTGCAGTTTATGACCTGATTGATATGTACAGCTTGTATGCGCCAGTTTGCACCCTAAATTCTACTGACTCTCGAGGCAGTAACAGCAGGAGGCAACTGACTGCCATCAAGGGCACTTCACCTCGCGTCTTCTCCAAGTTTGTAAGCAACTTTGCATTCTATGAGTGGATATTCCATCATTCTAAAACAATCATGGTAAATTGGATTAGTCTCTTGACATATTAGTCTCGACTTATTTTATTTTATTTTTTTTGCTTACAGGACCGGTGGCACAAGAAGCCTGCARGATACGATCCTTGTTTAGATTATTACACAGAAACATATTTTAACAGACCGGATGTCCAGAAAGCACTTCATGCCAATGTCACAAAGATCCCTTACCCGTGGACACACTGCAGGTATCGATTCTATCCCAATCCAAACTCGCTCTGCATTTTCTGTCCTAGCAAGTTCCCTGTCTATTAGCATCAGTGAGCGTTTTTATATGATACTGTCTGAACCATTCTGTGATGATTAATTGATTATTGCTTAACTCTATTACATCAACAGCGACAACATTACAACCTGGGGTGATGCACCGTCTTCTATTCTCCCTGTCCTAAAGAAACTCATTGCTGGTGGGCTTCGGATATGGGTTTTCAGGTTAGTCAATCACTCAATCATCAACACAATACAACTAACAATTATGCAGTGTGGTCACAAAATCAGTGCAATATTAGATAATATCATATATTTGACGAAACTTGAACTTTCAGTGGAGACACTGATGGKAGAATTCCAGTCACTTCCACAAGGTTAACACTCAGAAAGCTCGGCCTAAAGATCGTTCAAGATTGGACACCGTGGTATAGCAAGAATCAGGTACAAAAATTTCCGGCCATGATACATCTCATACATACATAATTCACATTGTTATATGATTTCATATCATGCTCTATGTTTGGACCGCGGATTTTTCAGGTGGGTGGATGGACTATAACCTATGACGGGTTAACATTTGTTACAATTCGCGGTGCTGGTCACCAAGTTCCGACATTCAAGCCAAAGGAAGCCCTTCTCCTGGTCAGGCAGTTCCTTGACAACAAAACAATGCCTCCTAAGGCCTCTTGATTTCGACAAAAACACATACATGATCWTGCATTCCTTCTCAGATATTCCTGCACAATTTAAACCAGAATAAGCAGAATAAATTTACAGTACCTTTTTTTTGGCTCACAAGATTCAAGAGTTCATCATGAACATAGAAAAACTAGTGGACAGTGGTATTTACTTAGGATTTGAGAATTTTTCGAAACGATTTCATAGGAAAAGATGGCCTAATTGCTAATTGTAAAGCATTCTTTTTTACACAGAAAAGAGATGGAATAGTAAACAAACTATGATCTGATGCCTTCTTGTTACTTATTTTTTATTAATGAAATAAATAAATTAGGATTGCTTTGAGAATGCAACAAACTTGAATCCATTATTGATTACATTCATTGGCTTACTCAATGTTATCAAATTAATCCATTGTTGATTCCATTCATTTGTTTTAACTTTGGCATACCCTTTCGTGGGACTGGGGACATTGCTACGTCTACCCGRTGGATAATTTACTCATTAYTAACAGAAACATTAAAAAATAATAAACCAAGCATTCTCCCTTTCRTGGTTTCCACTTAATCATCATTCATTACTCTTTATTGAAGGTGGATAATATATCCAATGGGTAAACCAAGCATTCTCCCTTTCGTGRTTTGGTTGTACAATTGTTACATGGTAATTTTCAAATTGGACCAATAAATGCTATTCAATGTTTGCTGAATTTGCATAACAATCATTATTTGTTACTTAGAACTTTGCACAAGGCTTCTTTTGTCTTTTTTTTTCGTGTTTATGTCAAATATTCTTATTTTTATGTCATTTTGTGTATTTTCTTTCAATTAATTTTGTTACTTTTCGACATATGAGCCAAAAAATTAGACCACTTTTTTTTGGCTAAAAAAAATCGTGTTGTGTTGTGATCACTTAACCTTACCAGGCCATGTTGCTTTTTTTGAAAGAAAAAAGGAGAAAATGACAAATTTAACCCCACAATTATAAATCGTAGCGATTATATTCTATCTATTAATTAAATTTTTTAAAATCACAGAACAAAATGTTGTCAAAGATAGATATAAAGTTGGCAAAGCTGTTGATCTCTCAATAAAATTAGGATTTGCAAATAAAAAATGCAATGTCCTAAGTAAAGCAATTGAGCAAACAGTAGGATCCCACAATAATATTARTTAATTTACAAAATCACGCCAAAATCAACTTTCTGATGTCCAAACTTGCATCTTCTTTTTACTGGCTGTTGAAGCAACTTAACAACCCTCTTAACGAACTTACACTAATTATAGCAACGTTGACCACTATACTACTTTCCCCATTATGGAATGATCATAAGTGCCATTTTTTCCCCTTGAATTTCAATAACGAAATTAAAGTCTCTCGGATTTTAATACGAATGAGCTATAAGGATAATATAAATTATTTCACTGTATATAAATTCTCATTTATTATTAGAAAGTCTTTTGTATTGCAGAGGAATCGTGCTTTTATTTAACATTTAATTTCTCCAAAAAAAAATATGAAATTGGACTTTCTCATAATACAAATTCATTAGTTATTCATTTAGAAAAAAAAACCTATAAGATTGAATTTATTTTTAATAAACTACTACTCCCTCTGTTGTTGTTGTTGTTTTTTTTTTTTTTTTTTTGTCTTGTTTGGAATCTGGGACAGAATTAAGAAAAATGAAAAAAACCTATAAGATTGAACTTATTTTACTGAACTGAACTGAACTATTACTACTGAACTGAACTTATTTTTACTGAACTGAACTTATTGCTAATGAACTGAACTTATTTTTTCTGAACTGAACTTATTTTTACTAAAATTTATTTAAATAAGTGAACGAAAAAAGGGCTTGAGTTTGGTTAATGATCTCATAACAAAAATATGGAGCATATCTCATTTATTGAAACAAAAATTATTGAAAAGTGACTTGTTATCACTCAAATCACCTTATCCTACTACATAGATTTTTTAAAAAAAAATAAATAAATAAATTCATGGATAATGAGAAATGTTGATCTTGATCACACCCAACAAACAGAAGGATTCAAAAAGTGCAAGTAAATTAGGTGGTAGCTTAAACTGCAACATTCCACTTGTTCTTATTATTATAACAACCCCTTTGTTACATTTCAACCTTCATCATCATTATTATTATATGGCTAACTTCATTCTCAAATAATTTTGAAGCATATTTATGATTTTAGACTACTGTTATATTGAAATTTTATTTAAGGCACATTGCWAGTACACTAGCTAGTTAATTTCATCACGTTGCGATCTTAAAAGATCGAACGAGCTAGCCTCAAATAGTGTGTGACATGAACACGATCAAATACAACTACTACTATTGTTTGATGCTATGGGTCCTGTTGGGTGCAAGCTCCGTGTTTTATAGGGCGGATTCTCGGTCTCTGAGCCGTCTAAGCCCGGAAATAAAGGCGGAGCAAAGGGCGGACCATGTAGGGAGGCTACCGGGGCAGCCAAAGGTGAGTTTTAAGCAGTATGCAGGTTATGTCAATGTCAATGCAAGCAATGGGAGGGCTCTGTTTTATTGGTTCTTTGAAGCTGTTGACAACCCTGGCAATAAACCTGTGCTCCTTTGGCTCAATGGAGGTAAATTATTAGTTAGGTGCATTCTTTTCGCGCATCAACTTATCTGAACTAATTGACCCTATCCCACCTTACATGTAAATTCCATAACTTTTACTAACGTAACATCAAATATAATTATGGACAAACGTGTGTCTTGTAGAGAGTCAAAAGGCAAACATTGCAAACAATTTGAAATGGAGGCGGTACTTCAACATATAAACGGATGAATAATATATATGTATTATTCGGATTACTATTATTATATGAAATCTTGAAAAGTTTGTGCAGTGATCAACTCAATCAAAAGTTTAAGCTAGTAAACCTTTTGTCAAATCAACTTCTCATATTTTTTAAACGAGATAGAACTTTGTAACTTGAAAGGGGAAAACAAAGAAATGATAATTCTTAGATGATCTTTTTTGGGATGCAAATCTATATCTATATATTAATACTAAAGCAATCCCCACCTTCTAAGTTTTTCCTCCCAAATTTCCCTCCCAACTCAAGTTAATTAATGATTACATTGATATATAAAAAAAATTTTGGATATAAATTAATAAATGTGCTTTGAAAATTTAAGTGGATCTTAACAATTGATACTAACTCTTCTAATTTCTCCTTCATACTTAACTTGCTTTGAAAAAAAAAAAAAAACTTATACATTTATTATTTTTCAACTATTATGTATAAATTACATTTTTTTATTGACAAAAAAAGGATAAAAAAATATTTTTTGTCATTGTGTATAAATTATTAACAAATCATATGATAAATTAAATCATTCTTTTGTATTATTCAATTGGTTTTTTTAGAGGTATTATCCAATTGGTTGCAAAAAAAAAGTATTATATGTCTATCATAAATATAAACAAATTTTGGTTATAAACAAATTTACAAATAAATTTAATAAAGTTGTGCATCGCACGGGAATTAATCTAGTGAACAACTATGACAATACAGTTTACAATGGGTGGGGAAATTCGAACCTGTGACCTATTGACGCTATTGTGCACAAGCTTTCTTTTTTTTTTTTTTTTGATGGCAAGCTTTCAATCTTTACCACTTCATAATGGCGAAATATTATTCTAGCTAGGTGTCACAAATTTTATTTTTATTTTTTCAACATTCTATTGCAACATGTCATCAACATCAGATCAGTTTAATTTTAGTTAATACTCCTATTAATTGGATATTGGATCCCAACTAAATGATTAATAATATTAATCTGGTAGCATAATAAGTAGCTAATTAGGTGTTAACGTTGGCCTGTTGTTGCTTGTTATSATTAAAACYCTTGGTTAATTGAGTAGTTAAGCTCCCCTTAACTACTTATCTTTATTTGCTTTGTGAGGTAATGCATGAGCTAACTATGCATGCCTACACAACGTCACGTACGTTTAACATGCACTATTCTTTTGTTATTTTATCCCCAATTAAATAGATAAATAATGATTTAGTATAACAAATAATAACTAACACTAACAAATTTCTCCATAACGAAAAACCGATAATTTTCGAAGAAGGGTGCTTCGGATAATAATGCATGTGCGCGGTTTAAAATTATTGCTCATGTGATTTCAWACGTGTATTTTTTTAAGATGAGTTCTCATGACTCATATTGATGTCTGTAACGACCTAAATTATACAATGGGTGCGCACCTGTCATTAAGATTTTAGAGAACAATTTTAATTGGGATAGATTCCGGGTCATATACCCCCATATTATGAGTGATGCCCCAATGATAAGAGGTCATGTTATCTTCGAATTGGTTGTCTAGTTTCCAACTCCTTAAGAAATGAACCATATGTTGCCTAGGAGGTGGAATAATAATTAACCTTGTACAATTTAGGTATGTTTAATGCACATGCATAATTTCGTGCGCAATAAGTTATAAATATTTAAAAAATTATTTATGTGTGTTCCTAACGTTTTTTTAAAAGTTTTATAATATGTACTTGCAAGTTGCACTTATCAGGGGGAAAAAAATGAACGTAGGAGGACCATTGTACCCTCACACTCTCGATTTGATCCTTCTTAATATTTTTATTTCCTTCTCCTTAAAAGTTAAAACCCACTACATATATTATGGACACTTTTAATTCTCCTCTGTCATCTCTATCACATGTGCAATTTGGTTCATTTACCCTCTTCGATCTCTCTCCAACACCTTGTTTTTGCTCCGTTATTTCTCGATGTTGCAACTATTATAAAATAAGTATACTGGAATTAAAAATATTGTACTATTTGGAAATTT
>SNQN01000648.1:38812-51934 GCA_008642245.1 Bassia scoparia
TAACACTTTACTTTTGTCTCATATTAGCCAATGAGTTTTCCCTCTTTAGGATTCTTCAAAGCAAACAACTTATCTGTAGGTGAAGCCAATCGTGCTTGCCTTAGGTCAAAGATAGGTTTTTTGTGCTCTCTGCTCCTGAAGATTAAATCACAGGGTTAAATTGTGATTCTCGATTTTCATATAGCAAACTGACTTGCATGGACTTGGTTCACAATAAGTCTAATGTGCACCGAGCCAAAACCTGTATAGTGGATTTTATTAATATGTGTAAAATGTGTAGTCTCATGAAGTTAATGGGTGCACATGAAGTTAGTGTGCACTGGGTCTATATAAGTTTCTTCATCCATRATGAGCCTTATTGAAGAGAAGGGCCCAAAATTAGTTGATTATTGGTTGTTGAAGAAACTTTTTAAATTAARGAGGGGCTTGAGATAGAAATGTTTATATTGTCCTTKTCTTAATAGTTASTCGTATGAGAGCAGTTTTTTCTTCTTCAATCAGTTAGTTTATGTTCACACYTGACATCCTTACCACTATGTCAAAGTAACTTAATTCCTCATATTTAGTTGGTTCCACTGCTTTGCATCTTTCCCACAACTATGCAGGAAAAAAAATCTGAAATGCCATGTTGTCATATCTTATGTTTTGGCTTATAGAACAATTATTGAATCTTAAGGAGACTGTTGTTTAACATGTCATYTTCTTAGGGGCAAAATCTCTGTTTTTGGACTGATTGAGTATTTAGTTCCATTAGCTTCATCTTATCTTCTGTAGTGTCCCGCCTTTTCAGCCTTCTATCTTTTGTTATTTTTGAAGAAAAATATGACCAGAGTATTGGTCATATGGGCTTCAAAGTATGAATTTTTATTTGTGATTCCTTTTAATCTACATTTTTTTCATACTGATCATAATGTTTATTCTGTGTTTGGATCTAATTGCAGTTTCTTCAGCGGGTATTTAGCATTGACACCATTGTCAAACCCCTTCCTCCAACAATGGCTTATAACGTTTCTCGCAACCTGAGCTTCTTCACTCGTATTTTCACTCAATCTTGGGTAAGTTTTTTATTAATATACTTAACTATATGGTTATAAAATATTTGCTTTCACTTTGCTAGGGTATAGTTGGGTTGAGATTAAGTGTGGTTAGTGTAAAGTTTTTTAATTGTTTATTTTTAATATGATAAAGAAAACATTCCCTATTAGACCTGAATCTCTTGCAAGTATGTCCAGTCTAGCTTTGTATTCAAGCCCTTGTGAGTAGGGAAAAGCTGTTGGGAATTGATTAAGTTCTAGGTTATGATGGAAACCCTATCAAATAGCACCATATATTACCCATTCCCTATTAGACCTGAATTCTCTTGCACAGTATGTCCCGTCTAGCTTTGTACCCTTGCCTTGTGAGTATGGGAAAAGTTGTTGGGGATCGGTGTATAAGTTTCTAGAGGTTATGATGGACCCCTATCAATAGCACCATGTATTACCATTATTTGTTGCGTACTTTTAGATCTACGAACATTTATGAATGATAAGGAGAACTTCTCAAAAACTGAACGATGTTTACCATGCTTTGCGCCATTAGTTTTATTGACTCTTAATACACTACTCCAACTTTACTAAGTTTGTTGCATTTTGACTTCCTCTTAGAGACTGACTCTTGGATTCCTGTTATAAGTTAAAATTGAAGAATTGTCTTTATTCACCCTTTTATTTTGCCAAGGATCTTTTGAATCAATCTTCTAGTTAAACGGCTTTGAGAGGTGACGGTATGTGCATATAGTAGATCTGTTAGATGCAGTCATAGGCTACACATCCGAATGGTGTGGTTGTGTCTTTTTCTTTGAGAGAAGGTGAGTTTAAAGAGGGCAATCTAACGTTAATGATGATTGCCTTGAGGGGGATAGACGGTTGGGACCAGTTCATCGTCTTAATCATAAGATGAGTCTGCGTCTGGTTAAATAGACGGTTGGGACCAGAATGCTTGCTTTTAAAAATAGTCAAACTTGAAACTATAGAATTATTGTAGAGGATTAATACTTATACTTATACTTACAGAAGTTTACTGTGCTGAATCCCACTTGCAAGAAGTTCCATTCTGAACCAAGGATATCATGGTAATCCATGTGTGCATGTGTTGCTAGCGAAATATGTAAGGTACAGTAGAGTGTTGCTTTTATGTGAATGAACTCTGGTCGTGTCATTTTTGTAATAATTGAGCATCCTGTCAGAGTGTGCTGCTTTTTCTCGTGGCCATTTAGTGAAAAGTGTATCTGTTGTTACTATTAACAGACTTGAAACGCATCTGCGTGATGCTCAGAATCGCTTGAGCGTTGGCAGAGAGGGAGACAGGGCTCGTACGTGTCGGCGTGGAGCCAGGAAGGTGTTTATGCATACGCGTATTACACGTTTCGTTGCATTTCCTTTTGTGTTCATAAGTTTGCTTAAATATTGAGAGTGTGGTGATTTGGTATTCGCAACTCCTTTTCACTGTATCTGAATCTTGCCTTTAGTTACATCTCATTGATATGTTCCGAAGCGTCTATGTTTCAGCATTTTGTGTTTCACATTGCCCATTCGGGATAAACATTTGTTACTTGATTAGAATAAAATGTGGTAACAAACTTCATATAGGTCTGAGAATGCAAGAACTATCCTAGCCTCTGTGAACTTGATACTTTGATAGGTTACTGAATTAAGGATTAAAATTTAATCCTGTGTTTACTCACACAGCCCATAGTTTTATATTTTCGCTAAATAATACCACCTCATTAGCAGCCTTCTCTAGTATTTCACTCTCCCCCGTCTCCCCACTAAAACACCTCAATGGTAGTAGTGGTCGGAGGGGAGGGTGGCGATGATGAAGTGGTATACTGATATGGTTGCTTGTAGACGCATTTTCAAGCTTCATGATTCCGAAGATAACAAGTACAGATAGTAAGAAACAGGCCTGTAGTGCTAACATTCAACCATAAAAAGATCATAACATACACTATAAAATTCGGTCCAACGATAAGTGATAAAATTCCAGAGAACATTCATTTGCTTTAAAAGCTCAAAATTAAGCCAGTCTTCTTTCTTCTTTTCTATTTCCACTGTACATGTATATTTCCTGCTTTTCTGCGTTCAATATTTGGGAATCTTTCTCCCTTGATGAACAATCGTTCTGTATAAGTGACGACAGACACACTATCCATGTTCTCGTCGACTGTAAGAGGAACACTTTCTGATCGATCAAAATTCAAAAGTCATGAAAGGCTTGAATTGGCCTCTYCACCCTTTTGTTCACTGTTACAATCATCTGCTCTTCTCATRTTGCAGTCTGAAATATTTCCATTCRTATTTCTAACTCCGACTTCCTCATCMTGACGCTTGCTGCCCTCACTTTCTTGGTTAGCTGCTCGAGAACGGGCTCTTTCCTCTATTTTGTCTCCCCTAGAAAATCATAAACAATTAGCTCAAGCCACAATAAACTATTGGTTATAATATGATAGCTACTTTGAAAGAAACTAATTTCCAGATGAATCAACACCGTTTCTATGTAATTTTGGTGCCTTTTCTGCCTATACATTTTGCAATGCTCTGGTAATATGCTATATGTACGCATACAAAGTATTATTTACGGCCAGCAGCTATTGGTTGGCACATCAAAAATGGAGGGTGGGATGGAGGAGCTGATAGGATCTCCGCCTGCTCAGCAGTCTCAAGTGGACTCGGGGAAATTCCAGAAGGAACAAATCTGTTTAAGTCTTTGATGGATTCGACACAACTCAAACAGGCTTACAAACTGTAATACATTAAAAGTAGAAAAATGGCCTTTTTGAGTCTTTGTCAACATACCAAGAGTATATAGCAAGCCCAACTGCAACGGCTGCAAAAGCTACGAAAAACATCCAATCAACCTGCAGCAAAGAATGCTTGGCATATCAGTTAAGAATGTGAAGTCTTATAACAAACATGCATGAGATCAAAATATAGAAATCATACATGAGATCAAAATAACATCTTAGAAGAGTTGTGCAAACCTTTTCATGATAGGCAAAGATACGAATTAGAACTGCCCACATGTCTGAGGTTAAYAGAGACAGATTCAGCATTGTCGATCCGCTCATCTGCAAGGGAATGGAGATTTTTTGTTACTTGATATGTCCTAGAATTTCAGTGCCATTTTGATTATTGTAGCAATGTACAAGATTAGCAGGCTTCCAAAAGGCGTTTGTATCTTTCTAGTACAGAAAATACCAAGAAAAGGCATACACTTTTCGTAACTTTAAACTATCATGCTTGTCTGCTTTCAAAACAAAAAAAAAAAAAAAAACTATCATTCTCGTCTGCTCGTAATAACATTAAACCTGATAAAGCATATAGTATTAAGAATACATGAGTGTACTCCAGGCAGCCTGGATTATAAACTCGAGGCATAGGGAAAGAAGTTATCTTAATGCAAATGAGTCGGACATGGTAAAGTAACATAAAAACATATCAYTGTACATGAATGTTCCATACCCAAGCTGATCTCCATTAAAATAATGGAAGAGTAGCGATCAGCCRTACGATGCGATTTTTTAATTTAGTTTCTCTAGGAAGAGGAGAATTACAAGAAATCGAGAACTAYTACTTAAATTTTGAGATAAAAAGGAATAAAAACTSAACACGGTCCTTCAACCAAACTCRGAATTATAATGACAACTTCTTGAAGAACAAGTGACGTTTTTAGGGTAGACCATAAACTTAGAATTTTAGGGAGAATGATGATAGTCTAGGATAGTTTCAGTATATATCAGTTAGAAATAAATGGAATTTTCTAAGCTCGCTGTCAAAGGTACATAAATTTTTTTTAGAGAAAAAAAATATGATACACTATAATATCAAATGATAAGGGATATGGGTAACTTATTAGAATTTAGCATAGCATGTCTTTCAACAAAGAAAAGTCAGCATACTACAGGTATACAGCTATCGGATAAGTACCTTCAGCAAGACAGGAACCAAGGAGTAAAACAGAAACATTGCCACTGCGAAGCCAACAAAGGGAAGTACCTATAAAAGAAGGCATCCAAATTCGACACATATGAGAATATATATGTTGGACGAAGATTTTAATCACAAATTCAGAAATGTAAATTTAGAAACACTAATAAGCTAAGATAAATCCCTATTGAAGACAGTAGAAGGGGCTTGTACTTCTGTCTTGTGTGCATATCCAAATTAAGCTCCAAAAAAAAAAAAAATATCCCAAGGGCTGTCAGAGACAGAGCAGCAGCTACCTCTTGTGTCTGACCAGAAGTCTATAAACCCTAATTCCTAAACATAACCCTTTCTGTGAGATTTACTTGCTTCAGTAGAAAACAATTGGAATTGTGTTATCTTCTTATCAAGTTATAACATTGAGATTAAGACTAGCTTAAGGCCTTTGAGAWGGGAATGCCTCCCATCTTAAAGACACCAATGATCTCTCAAGAAGGCAGTAAAGAAATATATGTCCCCTCTTCTTTCATATTAATATCTGCTCAATAACTTTCGCAACACTTTCGTAGTTTCGTGGAGTTCCAATTTAACTTTAACATTACCCTATATAGCCAATAGTTCTTGGCTTCTCTTTATCACCTCATCAAATGGGTTCCTATATTCAACACGTGATATTCTATTATATGGGTTCCTACAATAATGTGCATCACTATAAGTTGCAGATATACTAGAATGAAGCATTAATGAACAAAAATTAATTTGTAAAACATTTAATAATTACTATTCCAAAAGAGAACTTTCCTTCAAATGTTATCCCTTCTCCAAAGAAACTAAAAGCAAGACCATTAAAGGCCATCAAATGTAGGCACAACAACATGGACAACAGACTTACCGCTCCAGCTGACCAGTGGATGGATTTGAGTTCATTGCGCTCCAATATGCTTCTATAAGTTTGTCAAGGATTAGTTGTTTTATACATATTAGGATGAATGCGCTACTGCATCTTTAGCAGTCTCACAGCATACACAAGTTAGTTCATAATCTTTGAAAAATAAGATATCTGTGAAGGGCATCAGAAGTATACATAATAAAATAAATAAATAAATAAATAAATAAATAAATAAATAAATAAAATAGAGTTCTTGAAATTGCATCATGACAACAGCCTGAGACAACTAAAACACAGCAGATCAACCTGTAAAAGTACAATTACAATAAGTTTAAGTCACCAAGTTAAATCAAGGATACATTTGAACAGCACTAACAATAGCACCAAAAAGTCCCAGCATTCCCATGAGTTCTACTCGATCGGCATTTTTCACTAGGAATTCCTGTTAAAACCAATGTAAACAAATTCAGCAATACAACAAACTCATAACAGATACAGTTAACTTTTCTCCAAGCAAAAATGTCATAGGAAGTGTTTGAACTCATAAAGGTTCGTGATCACTAGTACATGTTCATGAATCGTGCTTGAGAACAAGAATAAGAGGGTGAAATCAAAAGGTCAACATAGCTTCTTTTGTTCTTTCTCTTATTTCTACACTAAATTTATTCTTGCAAAGGCAACTGTGAGAATATATCTGGTGATTAATTGTAAGAAAATATGATACAATAGGGATAGACCTAAATAGCTTAGCTACAAGAGATTGAAGACAGTGCTCATAAGGATTCTGTTAACAATCTTGGTTGCAAACCTGAAATTGAGAAGGCAAACTTGTATGCAAGTGTATGAGTGAACAGGCAAACAATAATAGTACTTTTTTTTTTTTTTGGCAAGCACATACGAGTAATAGTAAACTTCAGATGACTTTTAAGTGATGTGGGTTACTGAGTACATTATAGTATCGTCACATCTAACACCTCTTGGACTAGAAAATTAAATATTCATTGGTAAGTTCCAATGCCGATGGCCAAAAGCTTTTTAAAAAATAGAGATCAAGCTGTACCAGACAATCAAAAGAATCAGGGAAACAGAACATCTGTTGTCTATCCAGGTGAACACTTGCTGCATTTCATTAATTCTAGTCTCTCCACGACCTTATTGGTACTTACCTTTTCTATTTTTTTCCTCCGTAGAGGGTTATGGGAAGAGTGTGGTTTTGCTAACTGCTGAGGAGTTGTGTGACTTCTAGGAAAGTGGACAAGAAAGGGGAGAAGAGTGATTTCTCACCAGCAATATAGGGACACCACCTAGGAAATTGGAAGGCTACTTCCGAATTGGGAATTTTTTCCATAGTAATTCATATTTTATGTAGACATCCCAAATTAAGACTTCGCTTGTCAGTTTCAATTACAGCATGTTGCTTCAAAGTGGCATGCTTTTACAAGAATCAACATTTCATATTTCATAAGCAACACAAGGATTCAGTATCAAGTAAGATCGCATCTTGTTGACTATGCGAGTCACATAATAAACATAGACAAATAAAATCTCTTTATGGCAGAAGTAAATATCAAAAACATTAATTAAAGTCTTACCTCACCAACATTGGTGACTGCATAAAAGGTAGCACAGCAACAAGTAAGTCTCCTTTCAGTGGATTGCTCCGTTCTCTAATCAAGAAAATACAGTTATGATAAGAACTCAGCTAAAATAAATCCTTGGAAACAGAATCGATCAATGATATTGACCAACTATATTAAACCTTTTTACCAGAAAATATGAAGCCAAATAGACTTAAAATATAAGACTATAAGAGTGTCTAACCTTTCCGTTCTTGTGCATGGACATCTGAAAAAACAACCAAGACAAGACCAGCAACACAGATGGCTACACCCACAAGCTTTCTCCACCCATATTTGGTCTTCAGGAAAAGCCAAGTGAGAATCATAACACAGGGTATTGTCCAACAATCCAGAAGCATAATGCTTGTCAATGATGTATATTGGTACGCCTTCACAACTGCAAATGAAAACACAAAACAGATTCAAAAAAATATATGTTAGAATACAATTAAACAGTTTAAAGGAACCAAAACTAACCAACAGTTCGCAAACAGAACTCGTACGAGCAAGTAGAGGAAGAGATGCTACACATGCTCATAAAACTCACAAAATCAATAAGGAATTATTGCTTAAAAAAATATTAAAATAAACCATGGGATAATCACTTGCCTAAAAAATTGGCCTCCACATCCACCAGCCCAAGAAGCACATAGTAATACCATTTTGCCTGCGAGACAAAATTGAAAATMTAAGCAAAAGCCTTCATATATACAGAACACAAGTTTTGTTTACCAAATATCCTTAAGTTTTTTWAACATAATTTAGAATGTAAATCAGCAAGAGTTAGCTCAAAATAAATTTWAAAATAAAAATTAAATAGTCACAACATGAAAGAAACAGAAGAGTGTTTTCTAAGATTTTGAMACAATATGACCCAATAAAATGCATCACTTCACTCATCAAGAGTTGCTTGATTGTATCTTTCCGGTGGTTTCCCTCTTCTGCAATTGGATGTATCCTAAGATAGGTGTCATACAACTAAATGGTGATAAATGTAAATGACGGGCAAAACTCTAAACACATTAGACTGATAATACCAAGCAAGCTAAGGGATAAGATAAAGTTGAATGTTGATATTTTAAAAGAAGAATTTAATTGCCAAAAATATGATACTACTAGTCTACTACTATCTCTGTTTCAAAATACTCGCATCACTTTCTAAAAATGGGTGTTTCAAATTAGATGCATCACTTTTTCGGGCAAGAAATTCTCACTATTTCTCCTATCACATGGTTCCCCTTTTTTTCCTCTCTCTATCTCTCCTCTCCAAAAACAAAACAAAAAAAAAATGTCTAAGAGTCTGTGTTTTCCAAGTGATGCGAATATTTTGAAATGGAGGAAGTATATTATACATATGGAAGCATGTTCATTTTCTGACCTAATTTTGACGGTTAAACTTTTAACCTCRATAAAAATCAACTCATAAAAATGTTTAGTCACATTTTCTGCTTTCAGGTTTCACCATAGGTAGAACATCTTGAATATCCAGATTGGCTCTTTCATGCTTAGTAAATTGACCATCAAAGACTGGCTACAATTCAACTTTCCAAATGTGAGCAGAAAATTGTGATAATTAGATGACTGAATCATGATGGTGATAGGCTATAAGTCAAATCGTAATGGCTGCAAGATAGTTTAATTTATTCACTTTATATAAGCAGAACATTGATGAAATCCACCTTGACTTGCAGATATAATTTAATTTCAAAAGTCATTTTCAGCATATGTGAAAGTTTTTATTTATTCAACTCCAATAATGCATAGCAACACAATGAAATGTCTGTACAACTCTGTGATGTAAGGGCTTATGCTTGTTTCTTGATTCTAATTATTAAGTTACTTGTTTATTATGTTACGTGTGAGCCAACTCTAACACATCACATAATTTGAGGTTTGTACACCACTGAAAATACAAAATGTGATAACAATCAATATCCACAACAGTGTTCATTCTTCATCTCAACATGAAGATCAACTTGAACTGAACTAAAAGTCCAAACTTTTGAAATAAAACTTTAAGCTTCATCTTAGTTTTACATCATGAAAAACAATAGAAATATATCAGTAACACCWCAACTTGAGAAAGAGGCCTTAGTCTATAAGYCTTACCTTTAGTCCCCTTTTTTTAGAAATCAAGAATGTTCCATATACCAAAGCCAAAAGCACATAATTCGCAAAGGACTGAGAAGTTGGTGCATTTACTCCTGGATGAGGAAAATCCGAGTTTCAGAAATTCACATATTACAGGGAAATTTTCAAGTACTTGTATAATACATGGCAAGCAAGCTCAAATTGTAATTATTCGTCAAAGACATAAAAAAGCAAGATCTTTTAAATAACATTGAATTCCATATAGCATACTTGAACATAAAAGATAGAAGAAGTATAAAATTCAAGAATTGAGAGTGAGAGTGAGTGATAGCCTCCTCCCTTATGGCTCATTCGCAACACAACGTATTCGGTCGTAAAGTCGTTTGGTTAAACAGGGAAAATACAACTTTCCATGGGAATTCCACTTACCTAGGAGCGCAAATTACACTTCCTATGTCTTGCCAACCAAACAAATCCATAATACGATCAACTTATATTGAAGTACAGTACTATATTAAAACAATTGTAATCCTAAGATTTTCTTGGAAACATAAACATGAACATGCCAAAATAGAATCTTTATTTCATAATCATAAAAAAACATCATTGTATAATTATAAATAAAGAAAAGCATCCAAATTGAACAGCAGAACATTATAAACAATAAGATTGAAGACATAAAATAAGATTGAAGACAAAAAGGAGAAAAAGAATGGACCTTTGCGAGCAGTCAGAAGATGTGAAGCAGAGAAATGATTAGAAAAGACAGAAATGACCAATACAATCCCAATTAACCTCTTCTTCTTAGCAATGCCCTTAAAGAACCCATTGCCGCCATTTTTTCTCTCTCTAATCACGCACAAACTGCAAAAACCCAACTCAGAAAATCTGCAAAATTCAACAAAATGCACTTCAAAGACAAAAGAACGAGCATAGACAGCTAAATACGACTGTATTTATATATGCAACTTCAATATCTTGTATAAACATAGATTATACTCTTACGTACTCAAATTCATTAAACTAAGGTGGATTTTATAAAAAGAAAGAATTTTTCCTTTTTGAAAAGGATTTGAAAAGGCATAAACAACCCTTTCTGATGAATTAATTAAAAAAAATTATGTTGAATGTGATGTTTGTTGAATGTAATGTTAAAAAAATACATGTTTGACTTACTATTTGAGCTTGAATGGAAGCAAAATCATTGGTTCATTGGTGCACAATATAAGCAAACTTCAAATTAAAGGTGCTTAGACTTAGAGACCTTCTCCACTTAATTGAGAGTTGTGAGTTGTGGCTTACCATTAGAAGCATTTCGATCTAAATGATTGACACATAAAACTTGTTTCCTCTTAAAAATTAAAGGAAATGCTATACGCAGCCCTTAGGCTGCATATAAGGATTAAATTTGCTTTTAAAATGATAAGTATTTAAATTGCCAAAATTGATGTCAAAATTGTTTACTTTTTTTAAAACCTTCCTTTTTTAGCTTCTTATATGCAGCCCTAAGGGTTGTATGCATGTATATATCATAACCCAAATTAAATAGTCTTTGGCTTTTTTATCGAGAAATGATAAATGCAGCAATTTGCTGCATTTGACAGCAGCAAGGGGTATTTTCGTCTTTTTTCGGGTAGTCCCACTGACAGGTTGCTGTCAGATTATATTTTTTTTTTTGCAAATCACACTATGAGTTTTTTTTTTTTGCAAATCACAAAGATATGCTAAATGAATCAAGGATATGACAAATCACACTAAAATTGTGAAATGAACCAAGGATATGCTAAAATGAATCTAGTAATGACAAAATCACACTATGTTTTTGCAAATCACAAGGATATGCTTAATTAATCAAGATATGATAAAATCACACTAAGATAGGTGAAAGTGAACCAAGGATATGTAAAATGAATCGAGGATATGACAAAATCACATTATGATTTGTTTTTAAAAAAAAAATAAAAATTGATGAACAGTGCGTGCAGCAGTCTGCTGCACGTATCGTGACTCTTTTTATCCAAATAGTTTACTTTTTGACTATTTATGAATATGGGTTCAGTTTTAAGTGGATATGTTTTAATCTCCTTTCAAAGTCTCAACTTTTGTACTTCTTTGTTGTGAATAAGCTAACAAAATTTTGTTGCTTTGTGGGGAAAAGATTTTTTTTTTTTGACGCGAAAACTAAAGATTTCATTAATGTGAAAAAGTCAAACGATACTTACGATCAATTTCGTAGAAATTAATGACAAGTACAAATATACATATCCAAAAAATACGTACATCGTATGATTGTCAAATTTTGAAACAATAAAGTCTTAAAGAAACTCTTCATCACAAGCAATACTATTTTGAGTTCGCGCAAATTCGGCATAATAATTGATTAGAAGTGATTGAATAACCATGGTTGCATAATCAATTAGAGATCCAACAATCGAACTGAAGCGGTCGGACCTACAATCAAAGAAACCAATAACACAATAACTAAAAGCCTACTCCATAGATCAATTAAGATCTAGAGGATGACACAAACAAAACAATAATCAAACAAAATAAGGAGCCACCGCAAGGGGTAAATTTAGTAAAAAAAAAACTGAAACTCAAGAGACGTAGTATTTCAAAAAACTCACCCGTAAGAGTCGCTCAACGCCGACGAGAGAAAACAAAATATAAAACTACTCCTCCAAAACAAAATCACGAATCGGGTAGTATCCAAGTCTCGCGACCGTTTCGAAGCCAAGAACATACCAAACCCAACCACTACCTCTAGGTTTGACTCTGTGAAAGCTTGAATCCCACCACCGATCTCCGCAAAACGAACGACTACCCAAAACGTCAATAGGTGATGAATACCTACACAACTTGCATGGGGGACACAGTCTATGAGCCTAAAGAAACACACGAAAAGACCGAAAAAACAAAAATAAATAAGTCTTCTCGTAAATAGCCAATTGAATCGTCCACACCAACATTGATCGACCCCAAACACCACCAAAAACCAAGCGTACGAAACCCCTAGACGGAGCCAGCCAACAATGGTGAGAGATGAAACGAGAAGGAGACAAAGCGATATTGGTCGGAAAGAGAATTTAACGTTTATTGATGGCGATTGAATCAACTATCCAAACGGAGGAAATGCAACACGCCGCCGCCAGTGACCTTTAAAAACCAGGGAAGGTCGCTGGCGACCAACGCCACCAGAAAACAAGCAAGGGAAGAAGGGTTTTGAAGGATTTTGGGAGGGATTTTGCTAGTGAGAGAATCGGTTAATGCATATTATTTCATTTGGCATCACTCTTTTTTTTGTTGGTGACGTGAACTATATATAAGGCAAAAATTACTCAATCCTATTAGAATAGTCAAAATTTTGAAAACGGAAAAGTCCAAATTATTTTTTTGCTTTCTTGGTTTTGATTTTTTATTTTCAAAGAACTGAAAAATATATAGAAAAACAATTCCGAACTACATGGATTAATTTTATTGAGCACAAAATTAATGTCTTCGAACCTAGAATCTTTAAGCATTCTACTAGTTCATATGTATAAAATGAAAATGCACAAAT
>SNQN01000648.1:57107-73216 GCA_008642245.1 Bassia scoparia
CATCAAATTATGTTTGTAGTCAACTATCACATTGTTCATCATCATCGACATTATTATTTGGGCAAAGTGGGAATCAGAGCACCACCAATGGTGGGTGACTCAAGTTTCCCACTATAATTCTCTCTCTTCCTTTTTGACACATCATTTACCATTAACTTGGGTCAYTATCATGGGTTGCCCCATTTTCTAACTCACAATAGCGAGCCTCCTCATCCCTTTCTCTCCTGTATATTTCCTTACCCCACCATATATTATGTTGAACCTTAAGTTTTGATGAATGACAAACAAACCAAGTGTAAACTCATGTGTGTATTTATATTGTSTGTGTTAAGTRYTGTGATTTTAGGTTCAAAGCTTCAAGGAMTCTTAAAGGGATGATGATAGCCTTAGGRGAAGGAAGAACCGAAGAAGTTTCTATGATTGTTGAAGTGTTTGAGGAGCTCATGGAAGTAGCTCAATCTCAAGGAGGTTCAAGTTCCTTGACATAAATATGTCTCGGAGATTGAAGATGCTTCATGGAGAACATCTTGGTACAATAGGTCTAGAAGTTTATATTTTAGATTTATATATATTATCTATTATTTTTTGTTCATCAAAGTGATTTCCTAGCCACATGTCGCAGTGAGCATAATTGACAAGGAATGTGGGTCATGTGATGAGGTGCCCTTTAAAGCTTGCACAATAGGGGATTTGGGGTTACTCGTCCCATGTGTGGAACTTGCGCTGCGCAAGAGTGACTTGAACAATATAATGTGTGGCGTGACTCGTGGTAAGGGGTTACTCGCTGGCCGAGTAACCAAATACCTTGCCCTTGTGCAATGATTTATACAACTGGCTTTCCTTTTTTGTTTCAATCAATTTCTAACGGCTATAAATCGACATTACTTCTCAACGGTACAATTTCAGATTTTTAAATATCACCAACGATCATAATTTTTTTCCTTTATAAGTAGACCCTAATATTGCTATAGTTTTAAAGCTTTTAACTAACATCAATTATCCTTTTCTTTCTACTTATAATATATATATATATATATATATATAAATATATATATTATAATATATATATATATATATATATATATATATATATAATATATAAACTCATTAGTTGTTTCCTCTCTTAAATTTCCTAGTTTTCTACTTATGGATCCAAATCAATCCAAATATGAGAAATTTCAATAATCATTCTTAAAACAATCCTAATTACCCAAATATGCCCGACATTAACCAATTAGATCCAAGTATTTTGAATAATCCCAATTTGTCATTGATGTTACAACTACTGAACAATAATCAATCTCTTCCAATTTATAACCCAATTTGTCGACGGAAGTACCTAATTTTAATTAATTATAACTACCGAATTCATCGATTTGTTTATTGATGAGTGGCTATTAGGCCACTTATTAGACTCATTTCACCCTAAATTGAACCTTATTTTGAGCTTACTTGTATACTTTAGTCCCATTTTATGTTCATTTGCATCTCATTAGAAGATTTGAGCCTTTATTGAGAAAAATGATGCAATTTTAGTGTGTTTTCAATGTTTTGGCATCTACTTGGACATTTGGTTGAGTGATTTAATTTGTAGGTATTGGGCTCGGTTGGAGGAGCATTAGAGGAAAAATGAGGTATTGGAGCAAAGGGAGTTGAAGTTAGGAAGCAAATGAGAGCTCAAAGGGAAGAAAACAACCCAAATGATCAAGTGGAGCGACCGTTCTGTACCACGGAGCGACCGTTCTGTACCACGGAGCGACGCTCCCCAGAGGAGCGCCTGCAGGATTAGCTTGAAATTCCTAAGACTTAGGAGCGATCGCTCCTCATACATGGAGCGACGCTCCGAAGTGAAGCAGCCTGCAGGTTTTGGAGGGGCTTTCCAAAGAGTTAGTAGTGATCGTTCTCAACCATGGAGCAACCGCTCTAACCTAGAGCGACCAGCAGAAGAGAAATTTCTTCGATTAGGGTTTGGATTGGAGCGACCGCTCCTTTTCTGGAGCAACTGCTCACTCCTAGGAGCGACCAGGAGCGATGCTCCTCTATTGGGCTCCGAGTTTTTCTTCCTTATTTCGGCCCATTTGGCTAGTTGTATATATACTTTTGCTCATTTATTACACTCATGTTCCATTACTGTCATCAGCTAGAGAGAATTGAGCTTAGAACCTTAGTTTTTAGAGAGAGAAAACTTCATTTATTACTTAGATTTTGTAATCAACATTTGGTATTGTCAGACATTTAAAGCATTTAATACAAGCAACCCTTGGTAATTTCCTTCACTCTTCTCCTTATTTATTTGTCTCATTACTTTGTTAGATATTATTGTTAGTGTTTATAGTACTAGCCTCATAACTTGCTTATTGTTGTGTTTTGAATAGATAATCATGCTTAGTTCTTGTTTAATGCTTATTCCATGTTTATTTGCTTTCAATCCATGATGTGTGAATAATTTGGGGGTTTGTCTTACCAAATAAATGAAAATAAAGGGAAAGGTGGTCTTTGAGTGTTGTGAGTATTTAGTTAACCCTTGATCAAGGTTACTCTGATGTTGGATTTTATTCATGATTTGTCTATGATTATTGTTTGTCATCTCTTCACACCTTAAAGGACCATAGTCACGATAATGCCTCGAGAGAGGATTAGAGTGGTTAGGATTGTTGTTTTTTGATTTCGTTTGAATGGTGGGTTGTTCGGAGGGTGACTTAGTGAGGCCAAGATGGATACCGACCATCTTTAGTTCAACCCCCAATCTCTTAATTGGATCCATAGCGAGACGGTGAGAGAAAAGAAAGAAAGGGTAGTCCCCTTTTCCCGATTTCGTGCTTTTTGGTAGACGTTTTCGGCTTATTGGATCTTCCGGATCACATGCCTTAGATTCTTTAGCTAATTGAATTAATCGAATTTTGTGTAGTTGTTCCTTGAGTTTGCTAAGCCAAAATCATAGACCGTTAGCTAAACATTTAACTAGCTTTTGTAGTTTCATCGTGTTCGATCCCTCCGTTATACTACATCGCGAGGTTTTTGAAAAAAGGACCTCAAAATCCTCTATCGGTTATTAACAGAGTAAATAATTAAAGATTAGTGGGTATAAGATTAGTAGGAAAAGTAGATTTGAGGTTGCTCGCCATTATAGTAAAGTTAGGAGAGTGACTCAAGTTTAGTGACCATGTTAGTGGAAAATGAGTTGGAAGAAGGAGGTGAGGAGTGAGAAAATGGGTCTCATAATATACCTTCGGGGAATACTTTTTTTCAACATTGCCCACCAAAGTACCTCTCTTGGTACTTTGTCACAAGCCTTTTTTAGATCAATGAAAACCATATAAAGGTCTTTCTTCCTCGCCCTATAAAGCTCCGTCATTTGTCTTAACAAATGAATTGCTTCCATTGTGGATCTCCAACTCCATCTATTCCCTTGTGTTTTGATGCGGTTTTAGGCCTTGTGTTTTGATGGATCTCCATGAATTGCATGGGCACACCTTAGTGATGTGTAAAACTATATGATGTTTTTCCATCTATTCCTTGTGTTTTATGTGGTTTTAGGCTTTTTAGCCTTTTTCTATTAATATCTTTTGTCTAGTGTTTTCCTATTATTTCAGGATTTATCCTTGATTTATAGCTATTTGGGAACACTTTGGGACTTTGTTTGGAGTAGCCTTGGGCTCGACTTGTATTCGAAGAAAGAAGAAGAAGGCATGCATTGTTTTTGGGCGTGATTGATTGGATGATAGAAGATTTATTTCTTCTTTTATCAATTATTATCTATTTTTATCCTGAATGCATTGATCTATCTTATCCTCAAAATCTATCTTTTCTAGTGTTAGTATATAAGAGGATGTATATCATACTTTTCAGTCAAACTTTCATTACCATAGTTGAGTCTTAATTTTCAATTAAATATTCTCTCTAAAAACCTTAGCTTTAGTTTTTGTACTTTCATTTATAAGCAATAATAGTTCTTAATTCGACGTGTTTCAGTATTGTTTTCTAATTCCTAATTTTCTTTTATTTAATTATAGTTTAATCATACAATATTTCCCCAATCATCAATTTTATGTTTAATTTAATATGTGTGAGTAATTTTATTTTTAGGCGATTGGGATCTATGGCAAAGTAACTGGTATTATTGGGTTAGGTTAATTCATTCATTGAAATACATCAAATTCCTTCTTGTTTGTTCTTCATGTTATTCAATTGGGTAGTGCACGACTTAATTGCGTAATTAGATTAGTTGCGAATTTCCAAATCTAACGATTGAGACTCAATATGAGATCTACGTCAATAGGTAGAACGAGACTAGCTAAGATCAAGAGAACGATTAGGAGTAGTTCTATGGTTCACATGATTCGAGAGAAYTTATGATCTTGTTTGATTGTGTCCTGATTTGAACTGTTTGACTGTGCCCTGATTTGAMCTCTTGATTCCTAATTGTGCTAATACATTTGTAATAGTGAACCATAGCCCCGAATTTTAGTTTATTGTTATTTAATCTTATATTTCTTTGCTTTAGTTAGTCAATAGTAGTTACTCGTGGTTATTAGCATAAATCAATCAAAGGTCCTCTTACTAGTCTAGAAGCTTTTAATTGATTAATAATTATTAATTGTTGCTTCCTAGTGAAGCTACAAAGTTAGTGTTATTAGGTATTTTTTTATAGGTACGCGACAATYGTGTCMCTTAGAAACTCAATTACCTCAATTAAAGGCTACGAAAAACCCTAATTTCTTTAATTTCCAAAGTCCACAACCAATAAAACAACCATGACCTTGCTAGATCAAAATGCACAAACACACGAGAACTTAAAACACAAGAAAGCTCCTCCTATTKWTGATGAGCCCTTACCCAAAGACAKAATGGTTTACTCCATTGRCAACATCACTTTTTCTTAGAAACACAAATGYCATACATGGTGTTTCCCTCCGACTCACCCTRACTCCTTAAAATAAGACATCATTTCTCTCTTRCACTSCCGTACACGTGATCAAAGATTACTAGATTGACCATGACCCACCTTGTGAACACTATTCTCTTTTGACCATATTAACAAYTGTTGRCATGCCCAAGATGCACAAACACAAGGTGGTGCAAGTGTCATAGAATCTAAAGGAAGAGCCAYAATCGTAGAGTTTGCATTCATGCAAAACCTTGGCTAATTATCACCCACGTTAAGGTATATGGCCATGTCGACACATGCTTATATAGGGACTAGSATCAAGAAGTGAGCCAGTTATCAACATTAGCATGTTTATTGAACTTGGGTTACAAAGCCTCTACGTAAAAGGATGACAAAGCATAGTGTGATTAAATTTCTAGGGAAATAAACCACAATTATAATATGACATAGCACTGTCATTAGTTTAAGGGAAACATGYCRCATTTATAGTTGCCTCGAACCTAGAGAACACCTTTAAGTWAACRTAGGAATGATATACCACCATATTCACCGACATTATCTCATAAGCTTCTAGGAAAACAAAAGTTATTGAACTTGTGAAGAATTCATAAATCAATGAACTGAGTTTGTGTCGTTGAGCATAGAAGCAAGTAGAGCTAGTAACTTATGGAAGCCCCGGTTACAATCAATTGACTCAAACTCCCGAAAACCTTTCCACGAAAAAAGAGAAGCAATAAACTAGCAGAAAGTATGAAGAGTTCAAAATAGAKCCTATGGACGGGGTGAAAACGAAGCCCTACCTAGTTGACTCGCCCTTTTAATCGTACATGCACATGGGAGACCATAGGCGTAGCGGAGGATCAGTTGCCCTTCCATTCAATTCCGCGCACTTGTTCCAAATTATACGATTGTCATCTTGAGCAGGGTAAAAAATAGGGTAAGAGTTATGTGACGCCAAAATCAATGTTCAACCTCTTAAAAACTAAAGTCACTAACAATTCTAGCTAATTAGAACATATTCAATAGTAATTTATAATGACAATTAAAAACACAAACAACTATTAATAATACTAACACAAGTCTAGGAGATTAATCATTTTTTTATCAATTTTGACTTAAAACTTTATCCTTAAAGGCAAAATGTCTCTCAAACCTAGGAGATAAAGATAATAACGCCAAAAATATCTAATAAGTCATAATTTAGGGGAAAAAAGACTTACCAATTGATATTTTTTACTTCTATATTTTTAATTAGGAAAAATTGCATTAACTACCCACATTTGGGACATATTTAGAAAACAAACCGGATTCAAAAATAAAAACAACTACCACTTTTCCAAAATATTAGAAAAACTACCACTCCGGTTTCTGATGAAATGAAAACCATCCGGCTGTGGTCCCACCAGTTATTCATTTTTCTTACAATTTCCGGCGTGTGGTCCCATTTCTGCTTAATTTTTCTCTTGTAGCCTGATTTCCCATCATTTTCTCTTTTTCCTCAATTCCTTCTTCCTTCTTCCTCTGAAATTTTTTGTGCAGCTAGTTAATCACCTAAATTAATTTAATTTAGCTACAATTTACAAATAGAATTACAAAAAAAAGGAAAAAACACCTGTAATTCATACCTCTTCAACACCGAGGCGGTGGAGTCCAACGAAGAAGCAACGAAGGCTCTGACGAAGCGGCGGCGAAGCTTTGATGAAATGGCGAGACTCCGATGAATGCGGCGACTGTTCATTTATCTATCTGAAAACGAAGACGAATTGAAGCTCGTATATGAAAAATTGATTCATAATCATCAACTCTTGAAAGAACAGGAAAGCTCAATTTATCTATCTTTGGCCGACGACGTCAACAAGCTGAAGCCTGAAGGTTGAGCTTCTAAACCTCAACCCTTGTTCTGTTTTTTTGTTGAGATCTTCTTAATTTATCGTGATTTCATTTCACGGCTCACTAGTCACTACTACAAGGACGCAAACACAGAGACAACTCAGACCAAGTGTTTTAGGAGTGATTTAAACTTAGCTGCACAAATCATTTGCGAATTTAGGAGTGATTTAGGGTAACAAGCACAAATTTAAGTGCGATTTAAGGTTCTAAGCTTAATTAATTTGAAAATTTGCTTCGAAGGATATTTTGATGAACTTCTGTAGATTAGATAGATTAAGAGAGAAGATGATATACTCGATGATATGTAAGAATTGAATTGATGATGATCGTGAATGTTTGAAAAATGAAATTAATGATGAAGAATTTGCAGAAAAAAATTTCAGGAAGGAGAGAAGAAGGAAATTGAAGGAGACAGAAGAGAAAATGATGGGAAATTAGGCTACAAAGAGAAATTTACAGACAAATGGGCCACACGCGAAAATTGTAAGAAAAATGAATAATTGGTGGACGCCACTAGCCGGTAGTGTGTTTCATTTCATCAGAAAACCGGAGTGGGTAGGTTTTTTAATGTTTGGGAAAGGGGTAGTTGTTTATTTTTGGGGAATGGTAGTTTTTTCTAAGATATTCCAAATGTGGGAGTAATGGCAATTTTTCCTTTAATTATGTGCAACAAAGGGTTGCATGAACTACTAGATGGAATTCCAGTTGTGAGAGTAAAAATGAAGAGAGAAAAACCAGCATTTTGAAGTAGAGAGAGAAATATATAAAAAGAGAAAAAATATCATTTGTTGCACATAATTAGAAATTCTACTTTTATAAATGTTGCACATAAAAAAAACGAAGGAAGTTTAAAGAAAAGGTGCACGTTGAGAAAATAGGAAGAAAAAAGAGGCTTACCATGAGAATTTCCTGAATTAAATAACTCTAGGAGTCTAGGGTTCGTAGATGACTAGAACTAGATATGGGACACACGATTAAGAAAAAATAAATTACTTAATTGGTTTCTAAAATACATCTAAGCACCAAATATTTCATTTTTTCTATAATACACTTAATTAATGTTTTTTTTTATGACAATACACAAAAAAGTTTGTTTTTCTCACAACTTGTGAAGGATTCATAATCAATGAATGAGTTTTGTGTCGTTGAGCAAGAAGAAGTAGAGCTAGTAACTTATGGAAGCCCTTCTTACACCAATTGACTCAAATCGAAAACCTTTCCATGAAAAAAAAGAGAAGCAATAACTAGCAGAAAAGTATGAAGAGTTCAAAATAGAGCCTTGGACAGGGTGAATATAAAACGAACCCCACTTAGTTGACTCACCCTTTAATCGTACATGCACTATTAGAAATTTCTACTTTTTAATAATGTTGCACTAAAGAAACGAAGAGCTAAAAAAGGTGACCATTTGACCTGTACTCATATTCCTGAGGAAGCTGCGAAAAGAATTCGTTAGCTTTGCTGCATTGGCCATTGCTATATTGCAGCTGGTTCTGTTGGAGTTTAGGCTATAATTTGAGAGTATATTATATGTTGCTATTTTTTAGGAGTTTGAATTGGTATATAATTGTTTTTTTGACACGAAAACTAAAAGTTTAATTAATGTGAAAAGGCAAACGACACTTACAATCCAACTCGTAGAAATTAATCGACAAGTATGAATATACCTATCCAAAAACTACATACTTCGTATGATTGTTCAAATTTTGAAACAATAAGCTTAAAGAAACTCTTTCATCCGAAGCAATTACTATCTGTAGTTGCGCAAATTCGACATAATAATTGATGTAGAATTTAATTGAATAACTATATTTGCAGAGAAATTAGATATCCCCAACAATCGACATGAAGCGGACGGACCTTCACAATCAATCAAGGAAACCCATAACACAATACCTAAAACCTTATCTCCATAGATTAACATCTAGAGGATGACATAAACAAACATAATCAAAAAATAAGACCACGCAAGGGGCAAATTATTAAAAAAAACTAAAACCTATAGTGATGTGTATTCAAATAACTACACACGTAAGAGCGTCAACACCGGTTAGAGAAAACAGAATAGTAAAACACTCCTCAAACAAAAGTCACGAATCGGTAGTATCCAAGTCTACGAACCGTTCCGAAACCAAAGATAGACCAAACCAGTCACGACCTCAAGATTGTGACTTGTGAAGGCCTGAGTCCCATCACTGATCCTATCCTGAAACGAACAACAAGCCAACACGTCAATAGTGATGAATACCTACAAACTAAGGGCGAACACAAACTAGGAGCCTAAGAGACAACGAAAAAGGAAAAAAAACCCGCTCGCGACGGCCTTTTAAACTAGGGCAAGGTTGCCGGCGAGCCAAAGCACCAGAAAACGAGGAAGGAAGAAGGGTTTGAGGATTTTGAGAGGGTTTGCTAGAGAAGAATAGGTTTTTTTTATCTTTAGGTTATATGTTGTTTACGGATGTATATATTGAATATTTTAATTTGGCAGTTATAATATGGCAGTTACTTTTATTTAGGAACAGTTATTTCTTAATTTTACAGTTTTCATAGTATAACATGTCGATTGAAGTTGTAAGCGTCAAAAAATAATATTCTATACATCTATAAGTATCTTAATATTATAATCTTTTTTCTAAGAGACTTTCATTGGTTAAGAGTGCAACATTGAAAGCGTTACTTTGATAAATCCGCTTGCAACTTGCACTTAATAGTGGGGCAATATACACTTTAAAGGATAGTGTTTTCAGTATCAAAGTTCTTTATTTGTTTTAATCCCCTGTTATTTTATAGGTTCTTCTCAGTTGCTACATCTAAACCGACCCGGTTTATCAAAGGTAATACTTCTCCGTACGCTTTACTTGAAACAATTGAATTTTATCTCTAATAATAAGTCAATGTGTTTCAAGTAAAACGTAACGGAGGGTACTTTGGTTAACCTTGTTTTAAATACAAAAAACCAAATTTAATTCTAAAGATCAAAATACAAATTATTCTCATCAAAAACTTACAAATATTTCTAACAAATCATACAAGTTATTAAGAAATTCAATATATTTACAATGTACACATACAAGTCATGATTTCATGCATTTGATAACATTATAAATAATATAAAACATAAAGGAAATAACTAAAGTATGCTTCTCTAAAAAATTAAATAAACAAAGTTAATAATATATTTTGTATATATTCATAGGAAGAAAAACAATATATGAATGAAAAATGAATGAATTGTTTCATTACTCGTAGTAAAAAATAGTTAAGGTTTTTTATTCGAAAAAAATATAAAGAATCTTTAAAACTAAATAAAAACTTAAAAAGGAAAAAAGAAAGAAAAGCAAAAAAGCTTTTATGAGCAAAGAGAGGGGAAAAAAGAAAATTTACAAAAGTAAAAACAAAAAAAAATAGGAAAGTGACACATGTAAAAAAATGTATGTAAAAACCAAATTATTAAGTATAGTATAGATTAGCATTCTATCATCTTTAATGAGTTTAATCCTTAATTACAAATGAGTTGCTGGAAGGGATTTTTGTTTGGGTTTGTTGAAATATTGAAGGTGCTCAATRTYTCTTTATTCACTCTCTAAATTCAACCATTGTCGTCTACTTTTGTTCCTTGTAATAAAAACATCCACAAGGGTCTTTATACAAATTCAAATTGAATACTTATGATGGATAACCAAATTATTTTGATACGTATATGCAATTTTTCGCACATCTCCTCTCTCTAAAAATAAATACTCTCAACGCTCTAGCAAGCCTAGCGTGCGCGTGAGGCTCGTTGGAGGTGCGTGAGGTTCATCACTTACGTCAACTTTTCGTCTAGCCTTCGATCTACTCAGGGCAGTTAGTTCCCAACCTTCTACGAGTTGGTGGCACTAGGAGGTAACACACCCCAGTACATATCCTTAACTAGTTCATAAAGTTGCTTACCAATGTATTTGCTCTTATGTTGGTTCTTCCCTATCTCATGGGTAACCCTACAAAGAGTCTAGCAAATCAACAATAGTGAGATGCCTCATGATGAGGAAAGARAGTAGGATGAGGAGGGTAAATCATCCCATCGTGGGTGCTCTCAGTCCCACTTTCTAGCCTCCCCTTCATCTCATTAAACAAATTGTGTTTTGTAGTTAAAACGAAATACGGCGTACAAGCTCATAAAATATATTGCAATGGAGTTGAAATTCTCTCTCGAAAAACTTCTTTTAAAAGGTTATAAAAAAAATAAATACATAGATAGTACAAACTTACCACAACTTTGTTTTTTTTTTTCCTCTATAAAATACCTAGCCGCCATCCTATCAAATAATAAAAAAAAAACCTAAAACACCAAAAACTTTGGGGGCTGCCATGAATGAAATAGTTCTTGGTAAACCCAAAATCTCCGTGTTTATTTATCGTTTATGTAGTTTTTTAGTTATATTTTGGTTAATAAGTGAGTCTCTTTTTAGGGAAGTTATCAATACTGTTTTTAGGATTTTATTTGTTCCGCTTCTATGTCAGATTTGTGGTATTGTTTTCGTTTATAAGCTTGAAGATGTGGGGAAGATGATGATGGTCCAAGAAGAAATAATATATGGTAAATTCTTCGTTCATGGGACAAGTTGTGAAGAGCTCCTCCCGTAAAAATGAACAGACATTGAAGTTAAAGAGAAATTTCATTATTGATTTTATCCTCAAGGAATTGCGTTCATGTATGATTTTATTTAGTTGTATTGGATATGAGATTTGTTTCCGTATTTTAGATCTTATTGGTTTATGTATGCATATCCGATATAGATGACGTCTGACTTATTTGAATGAAATTCATCCTTTCTGTCAAAAAAATAAAATAAAACATTAAAATTAGAGAAATTTTTGTAAAAAATTTATTTAAAGCATTTATTGAATTATTTGGTATCTTTAGAATACTAACATCCAGAAGCGATTAACATTAACCTGACCCGGCCCGTAAAAACTCACATTGGCTCGCAAAGCCCGCTCTATTTGGGCGGGTTCGGGGTAAGAATTTTTATATATAAGCCGATCGCCGCCCTGCATATTGATTGTCTTTACAGTATATCATTGGTGACATAACGGATAGACGGGTTTATTAAATAAGTTAGAGTTGATAAAACCTAGCCAGAGCGATCAATAAATTGCAGGTTTTTGGCATAACATTCGCCCAAATTCGACGCGAGCTTTGGCGATTAAATATTCATGTATTTTTCGTTTTTTAAGTCAGATCGAAAAAGCCCATTCAAATCCCCTCTCCCGATACCCGAGTCTTAGACAACAAGTTGAGCACGAACATGGTTTCCCCCCAAGACCCGATTAAGGACTTATTTCGTATGTCAGCCGGGCCGAACGTGACCATAATTGATGATGGAGTAATTACGAGTATGTTTTCTCCAAAATCCACATTGTGTTCGCGCACTGGAGACTCAGTGAAGATGAGGTGAAGAGTGAACCGCCTTCTTTCAAGCCATTTACGCATCATGATGTTCGCAGCTTCATTGCTTGCTACCCATTCAACTAAGATTGGTAATCCATACTCAATTCAAACAAACTTTAATCTTTCTTTCTTTTAATTTCCTCTTTTGAACCCCAATATGTGGAAAATTCAAAAGAGGGGTTTCATCTTTTTAGCGTTTTCATATGCATTTAGTTTGGGTTCTCCATTTAAGTCTAGTCATCAATGGAGGAACCATGTTGCGAACTTTTTACTGGAATAAAGTTGAGTCCTTTTGCTAAAAATTTCAATTAGCCCATTTTTTATGGCACTCAATTCACTTTCTTCACTCTTCTGCAATTGACTTGTTCGAAGAATTGTTCGAAATTGCATTTCGGATCTGCCAATTAACCACTGTAAGTAATGAGAATGAATCTAGTTAGTGATGAGAAGAATCGTGAACAATGATAAATATGATGAATTGTAGTGGGATGATGATGAGATTGAAAATGAGAAAGATTGGGTTTTAAAGATGAAAAATGGTGTTAAGATGAGAAGACTTAGCCATGATTTAGCGTGATTTAGATATTTTGAGGGCACTGGCGGCGGGTAACTGGCTCAGAGCGTGAATTTCGAGCGGATAATCGGAGGTGCTTAGTGCACTGAGTGATAACAAGCAATCAATGTGGTATTTCCCTCACTTCTTAACTTGTGGTGGAGGTCCTTTCTAGATTGTAGGAATGATGGGAGGTGGCATTCATGTTTCTCCTTATGGGCCGGGAAGCAGCCCGGGTATAACATTCGTTTGAGATTTACCATTCGATAGTATCAATCTTAGCTAAGCAGAGGAATTGATTACTGCTTGTCGTGATTGATGAGATGAGAAAGGCTGTTAGAAACCCTAATACTTTTGACTGATTATGATGAACGGTATGCTGCGCTCATGTGTTGACTTGTGAACGCAATAAACCAACTTTTCATGCTTTTAAAGGTTTAAATTTTTCCGTTTGGATTGGGAAGAGTTTTCAGAAGCTTCTTTCCGCTCTTTACTCGGTATAAAAATGTGCAGGAAGCTGAGCAGGTTACTCTTCAGTAAATAAAAAACACATATCAGTTTGCACTAAGAGCTTAACATCATTCTGAATGGGTGGTTGCAATGTTGTTTGTAGCACGAGAGCAAATAGTTTTGGAGTTGATGAATGAAACTGGGGTGGAACTTATGTATATTTCTTTTTCAAGTATTCATATCTTGGCTACTCGAAGCTAAATAGCTGAGGGAGGTGCTCAAATTGTTCAACCAGATGAAGGAAAGGTGTTGAACCTGATAGGAAAGCGTACAATTTGCTATGATGGCTCTTGCAAAGGAAGGTCGAGCCAAGGAAGTTTTGAGTCTTCTGCAAACGATGGAGGAAAAAGGCATTGCTCCGAATGCTGTCACTTACAACTCRTTGATTAAGCCATTGTGCGGGGCTCGGAAAAGGGATGAAGCAGAGAACGTCTTTAATGAGATGCTTAACCGCGGCTTGAAGCCCACTGCYCGAACTTTCCATGCATTTTTGCGTATTCAGAGGACAGGAGAAGATGTATTCAAGCTGTTAGATAAAATGAAGGAGTGGGCTTGTCAACCAAATAAAGATACTTATCTATTATTGATAAGGAAATTTTGCAGATGGGGTCAGCTGGATAATGTATCTTACTTCTGGAATAAGATGGCGGAAAGTGGTTTGAACGACGATGCAACTTCACATATAACTCTTATCCATGGGCTGTTTCTAAATGGAAAGCTGGAAGAAGCACACAAGCTATATATAGAGATGAAGGAGAAAATGTTGATTCCTGATGCAAAAACAGATGAATTAATCCAGACCTGGTTGTCTAATAAGGAAATGGCGAAGTCAGATAKGATTAACACAGAAGAGGCTAGCTTGGTGGACAATGGCCATGTCCCTAGCAAAACCAAACCCTCTGATAAACAGTTTGACCGAGGAAGTGATGCTGCAAAGCAACCCGAATTCAGAAGAGTTGTAAAAGAGCGGGGCTTCTCYTTCTGGGAGTAACAGGCTATTTTGAAGAATTCCCCTGAAGCCCAAATCATCAGATTATTTGTGCTGTTGACCGAGATTTTTCTGCTCCCTTGCAATCTCGTGTTGCTGTTAGCCTGCTATGGTGAGGTGATGTTTGATCAATCTCTTGTTAYGTAAAAACTTTATCTGCTGGCCAACTTCTTTGAATTTTTTCCCCTTCAGTTATGTATAAATCTATTTAGCTTTGAAGCAGTAGCAACAGTTGTGGTTAATCTATTCAGTCCTATGCTCCGTAGACTTGTAATCTTTTAGTTGATTTCCGCAGGAGTTATTGGATATCTTTGAGCACGATATGAGAGAGTATACTCAGGGTTTAAGACTGCCAAGATGAGAGGCATCAAGCATTTATGGGAAAAGGGAGTTGTGCTTATGGACCTGTGGAGAATGTAACTGACAGGTGCAAATCTGAGAACACTTCGTAMGCCGGAAGATCAGGAATAATGTCTATCTTTATGACTATAGTAAAAAAACTTCTCAAACAGGTTATGTTTCCAATTTAAATTTTGAGCTTTTATCAGTACTTGGGTTTTTTTTCAAGTATATGGTCTGAACTCTGAAATAAATTAATCTTGTAATTGAAATTTGACACCCATATTTAGCAGCATTTAGCTAGTGTTATCAATCGCAACTACGTAGAAATCATGTTTGGATGGTAGGACTAGGTGGTTCGTTTTGAGATTAGGAATTGCGGAAATGTGTAAAATTTTGTGTGACAATTAACCAAAGAACAGTTAATTATTTTCCTTATGGTCTTTTTCGACATTTTGATCAATCAAATTYGCATTCCATACTAATTACAAACCCAAATCCGCAATGCAGATAATCCTGCGCTTTTCAGCTGAGGATTGAATCTTCAGAACTGAAAGTAAGATAAACAAGCTAGTAATWAMACTAAYGAGWGCTGTAAAATGGTACATATTGCTCAATAAATTTGTTCATGAAAACATTATTATTACTTCATTACTACATTGCAAGGGTACATATCACAGCAGATGAAAGATTAGTTTAGCAACTCTAATCATGCAGTTAAAGCTTGCTGAAGGCGGTTACAATCCACCAAATAAGCAAAACCATAAGCCAAGTTCGTAAGAGTAGCCTGATGAAGTTCAGCAGAAGAAGTRGCAGTTGCATCAGTAGAAAAGAAAACTCGAAACCCTCTCACAAAGGCTTCCCTGGCGCTGGTCTCACAGCACAAGTTAGTCATCACACCACTCACGATCACCTCCTCCACTCCCAACTCCCTCAGCCTCTCTTCCAGTCCCGTGTTCCGAAACGCGCTGTATGTCTCCTTCTCGACCACCTCCACCTTCTCCACGTCGCCCATGGCGGATACAACCTCTGTAATGAGCTGTGATTCAGGGGTGCCGTCGTAGATGAGCTCGCCGTCCCACCACTCTCCTAACACGCCACCRTCATCACCAGGCTTATGGCGGTGGCGTGTGAAGATGACAGGGATGTTGTTGCGTCTGCAGAGCTCGATGGTGGTGGTTATAGCAGGAAGGATGGGTTTTGCCATGGATGAGAAGTAGTTTTGCACGTCGATCACTAGGAGAGCCGTGGTTTTCGGGTCAGGTGATCGTTTTCGGATGTCGTATTTCTTGTAGGAGGGTGAGGAGGAGAAGTGAGCTGCCATGGCTGTTAAAGGATTTTTTAATTTGCTAGTGAAAACTTGAGGTTTGAGATGATAAACATGAAATTGTTTGAGAATGAAGGTGACTTATGTGTGGTCATATGACAGTGAAAAGGAAACATGACAATAATAAGAGTTGATTGTTGGAAAACAACATGGAAAACAATAGCTGCATGACGGGTGGAT